>JAJOOR010015403.1:0-14465 GCA_036250505.1 Solanum acaule
TTTTTGTAGGATTTTAGAACTTTAGGTTGTGAAACGTTAGAAATCTTGAATTATTGTAGAATTTTAGAACTTTAAGTTATGAATTTTAGAAAACTTGAATTTTTGTAGGATTTTAGAACTTTAAGTTGTGAACTTTAAAGAACTTGAATTATTGTGGGATTTTAGAACTTTAAGTTGTGAACCTTAGAGAACTTGATTTTTATAGGATTTTAGAACTTTAGGTTGTGAAACGTTAGAAATCTTGAATTATTCTAGAATTTTAGAACTTTAAGTTGTGAATTTTAGAAATCTTGATTTATAGAATTTATGAACTAATTATTAGGTTGAACTTTAGAAATCTTGATAAAATATAGTCTTTACGAACTATTTGTAATTTTGAAACGAATTTTCTGTAATTTTGAAACAAATTCTGAAAGACTTTATAAGTCTTTAAATTGTGATTTAGATATTTTTGAATGTTAATTTAAGTTTGTTGTTTTATATTTTGTGTAGCTTCTTTATAATGTTTTGTATTTGATTGAGACTGAATTGAATTGCTTTTGCAGGTGGGCAGCAGAAACTGTCAGCTATCAAAAATATTGCAAAAAAAGCGACGGACAGGGTGGTTTTGTCCGTCACTTTTCTGATTTTTATTTTTTTTAAAACCCAGAAAAGCGACGGACAGGGTCCTTTAGTTCGTCGCTTTTCTGGATTTTTCAAATTTTTATTTCCAAAAAGCGACGGACGGCGTCTCATTGTCCGTCATTTTTCAAGATTCTAAAAAAATTAAAAATTAATTAAAGCGACGACTTCGTCTAATTTTTAAAATTTTAAAAAAAGAAGAAAAAAACGATGGACGGCGTCGCATTCTTAAAAAAAAAACAATTTAAAAAAAAAAACGACGCAGTCCGTCGTTTTTTGAAAAGCATCGAGCCAAAAAACGACGAAATTGACTGCGTCACTTTTGGCCAAAAAAGCAACGTAGTCCATCACTTTTTTCCTATAATTGTCGGGATGCCCCAAAACATTAGGAGCATAAAAAATCCAAATGGAAAAAAAGATAGCAAAAGCTACCCAACCTACAAGATCCTTTACATAAAAATAAGGGTAAGAAGCAATTTTATCCATCTCTGAATGTACACCCAATGGATTATTGGATCCATATTGATGCAATGCGGCCAGATGAAGAAGACTGGCGCCTACTAAAATAAAGGGGAGTAAATGATGAAGACTAAAAAAATGATTTAAGGTGGCATTGTCCACGGAGAACCCAACTCTTTTTGGCAGTTTTTTAGTTGTGATTGTCCATTCGTGTAAACCATATGAAACTTCAAGCAAAAAGTTAAATTTGACTTTGTCGAGACTAGCTTCACACATCACATAAGTTATTTTGGGACAAAGATAAAATATACCCTCTAATTTTGTGATTTGGAGGGGATATACCCCTCTAATCTGGTCGAAATTCAACCTAAATGAATTAAAATCCAACCGCTCTTCTATTTAGTCTTCATCCCAATGATTTAGACATAGGATGCTAGCTTATTCAATTAAAAAAGTTTTTTATCAGAATCTCTGCTGACTGAATAAAAGAGGGATCATTTTTCTTCCAATTGGATAGGATCTAAAGAGGTAAAAAAATGGTTAAGGTGATTTTTTTGGTTACGTGATATTTTTGAAATTTTAAAAAATAATATTAGGATTTTTTTCAGAAAGAGTCAAAATATTTTTAGCTTTTGTTTATTAGCTAACTTTGTCGTTCATTATACCATCCGACAATTTTCCCTTTTTTTTTTTTTTTTAATTTACTAAAAATAAGTTTGTTAACGAAAAGGATATATGCACTATTTGTTAGACAACAAGGATATATATATATATATTTATATATATATATCAATTCTAAATCATAAAATTGTGGGATATATTTACCTTATTTTCCTTTTAAATTAGATAGAATATCTAAGAATTTAAATATGAATTGAATGACAAGATACATGTCTCGTGGGCCACGAGGTCCATTGACATCCTAGTCCATTTGGTTTAAACAAGTTGTTTAATCAAATAAATAGATTATTTATCACTGCAATCCCTATTGCTTTGCTATTACCTATCTTTGCTTGATTTACTCTTAAAGCAAACTAGATTGACGATAGTAGACTATACGGGTGGCATCATAGGATAGTTATTGAATTATTATATTAAGATCAAAATTTTAAATATCATGTGTTGGTGTATTATGCATTTTATTATTAAAATAAAATATTAAGTGCATAATTAGTGGGTATAAATTGTGGTAGAAGATGACTATTGGTTCTTGTAACTTATATGACCATTAGTTCTTGTAACTCTCATGGTCATTAGTTTCTTCTATGAGATAACTCATACGACCATTAGTTTCTTGTAACTCATGTAACATCTATCACATTTATCTACCCACATTACTATCCCTCATTCTATCTATTGATTATATGGAAGACTTCTTCACCAATAAATAGTGGTGTTTCTTCCTTTGTGAAGTATCTCAAAAAGATAAGAAGTGTGAAATAATATTGTAGTGTGTAGTAGTGAAAGAGAGAGTTGAGACAAATAAAATATTCTAAGTCTTCAACTATATTCACTATACAAAAGAGAGTATTACTGTTGGATCGGTGTAGATTATGCCGCAATGGACTTGAATCTCCTTAAAGAGAGCGAGATATCCGCGCCTCAACCTAAAGATTTATTTAGTCATTTTTGTTCATTTTATTTTAACTGTAATTTATTGTATTTGTGGTATATTACACCAACATCATAATTTAGATCTTATTGTATTTGATATGCAGTTTTTAAAAAGTTTGATATTTGATATAATATTTATTATTTATAATTTCTTTTGTATCAAAATGTTGAATAATGTACCGAAGTATATAATTACTTATAAAATTCACACACGTACACACACCCACGTACACACACCCACATACATACATACATATACATATATATATATATATATATATATATATATATATATTAGCAAATATATAAAATAGTAATTATTTAGATGTTGAAACTTTGTGTAACACCCAGAAATTTTTTGAGCTAAGACTTGAACCATCCTTCGTTGTGAGTAGGATTTTACCGAGGAATTAAAATTTCTTAAGTGTTAAGTTCACTAGATGTAGCACCTTGAGTTCGAAAAAGAACTAAATTGGAAATAGCAAAATCTGAAATTTTGCAAGTTAAGCTAAGTATGAATTTTGGGTTGACTTCAAACAACTATAACTCCTAGCTGAGGATGATTTAGGTGTTCTACAAGTTACCATAGGAAAAACCTTTGAATTATCTTTCCAATGCCGCCGAGTTTGCTAAGTTTCAAGGTCGGATGAGTGAGATATGGCCTTTTGAAGTTAGGCTGTCCAGTTAAGGAAGGTTAGCCGAAAATAGTAAGGGGTATTTTGGTCTTTTCCTTACCCAATCAGATTTAATTCGTTTTTAGTAATGTTTTAGGGGTATAATCCTATTAGGTTCAGTTTTATAATCCTAAAATTAGCCTAGGGTTTTAGTTGAGAGTTCAAGAAGAGAAAAAAAGAGAAAAGAGGAGAAAAGAGGAGAGGATCAAGCGTTCATTGAGATTCTTGCGTGTTGTAGTGGATTTTAGCCATAGGTTTGATCCCAAAGAGGTATGTAAGCTTCCATAGTGTTGGGTTTGTTCACCCACACGCCAATCATGTTATTTTCAGTGCAAATTTCATTCTTGAAGTTGAAAGATTAGAGTTCTTGATGAGTTTTTGATAGGTGTTCTTGAAGTTCTTTCTAATTCTTGTTGTGTTGGGTTTTGGATGATTTCTTGAGATCAAAGTGAGTATTTTATGGGATGTATTGAGTATATTAGAGTGTACTTATGTTAAGTAATCGAATCCAAGTGATTGGGGAAGAAACCGTTCGATTCTAGGCGAGTTAGGGTGAGAAAACGAGCAAGAAAAATTCATCGATTTTCTGGGTTGGGGCCTGGCGCGATGCGCCAGCCAGAGCGCCCCAAACCCTCCTCTGAAGTTTAGGGGCTGGCGCCCCGCGCCACCCATAGCGCCAGGGTCGCCTCCCCCATCTAGTTTGTCGTCGGTTGCCCCGTTTGAGTTCGTTTAAAGTGTACTTTCACTCCTTTTCGATTCTAACTACTCTAAGCTACTTCTAAACACCTAAAATCATCCCTAACATGATCATGACCTTGAATTAATAATTCAAATTCAAGGTAGAGTTAAGAGTTAAGTTTTGAGAATTCATTCAAACATTTTAAGAAAGTCCCTTTGAGTCCTTTTGTGGAGTCTTCTACAACTTGTAGTAACTTGTTTCAAGACTCGAGCAAGTGAGTATGAGAATGATGAGAATGTATTCATGAGTCTACTTTGCCATCATGAGATCTTTCATAGCATGAACCATAATTCTTGAATTCATAATTCACATTCAAGAGAGAGTTAAGAGTAGAGTTCCAGAAAGTTTTGAGTTCAATTGTGAATCCTTTGAGATCCATAATCGATTTGAGTTAAATTTTGAGAAAGTAAGTATGAGAATGAGAAGGGTTGTATCATGAGTTCCATAATGTTATGTAGACCTACGAGTCAAGTCATTCATTCCCATAAATTCCGCATGAACTCCATAAGTTGAGTATATATGAAAGGAGTAATATCTTCATATCCTAAGTCTTAAGGTATTGCGTTTCTAACCCATTTGAGATTACATTCCTAATCATGAGACTATTAAATGTTACCCATGAAGTCCTTGAGTTGAATTGTTCATGCCCATAATTCCGCATGAACCCTATAAGTCGAGCAGTCTTGAGATGAGAAGTATATTTGAGTCCTTGAGTTAAGTAGTTCATGCTCATAAATTCCACATGAACTCTGAGTTGAGCATTCTTGAAATAAGTAGTATCATTGAAGTTCTTGAGTTCCAAGTATTTAAGGTCTATCTATGGTTATTGATTGCATTGAGTCGTTCATGTCCATAATGCAGCATGAACCATATTTTAAGAAGTCTTTTACAAACGTTTTAACTTTGTTTTAAGACTTATGTTTTGAGTTCAGTAAAAAGTAAAGTTTAATTCATTTCTTCAAAAATTATATGGGACTAAGTATTCCAAAAGAGATTTAAAATGTTTTCACATTTAAATAAAGACGGAAACTGAGATTTCCAAAGAGCCTTCGGGCTAGTTTTCAGAAAAGAGTAATCGCTTTCTAAATGAAGCAAGAGGGGAAACTTTAATTTCCAAGATAGCCTTTGAGCTAAGTTTTTTAGCACTAATATCAAGTCACAGAAAGAAGTATGTTTTTAAAACATAAAGAGCTAGTATATTTTGGGAGTAGTATTGACCACCGATATGGGGGAGGGTTCAGAAAACCCCGAGCCGCCATAAACCATGTAACCATCATGGGTAGAAAATGGTCATACTTTTTAGATGAATCGTTTTCGCATAGACTAGTGGATCCACTTAGTAGTTCAGTACCTATGCCCTTGGCAAGGTATAGGATGCTCTGGTAGCGTGAGGGAAATCGTTGTATCATCACAATAGCTCTTACGTGATGGTTGTCGGTTAGAGAAACTCCCACGGAAATTATCATATTCTTACATACACAGTTATTTGTATTTTTACATACATTTCAGAGTTATGTTATATCGTTGCATACATACAGAGTTGACAACATGTTTTTAAACAATTTGTTTCTTTATATTGCACTTGTTTTAAATTGCTTTATATTGAAATGAGTTCAGTCATATTGAGTTGAGTATCCAGAGTTGAGTACCCATAGTCAAATATCATATCTTTGAGTTGAATATCTTATCTCTGAGTTGAGTATCTTATCCTTGAGTACTTATGAGTTGAGTAAGTTTGAGTAGTTTTGAGTATTCCTTGAGTTGAGTAAGTTTGAGAAGAGGTAAATATGTTTCCTTTTTATCAAAGTTCAAGCTTATGTTTATGCTTTAGAATTCCCCTTACATGCTCGTACATTCCACGTACTGAGACATTTGTCCTGCATCTTCTCATGATGTAGACACAAGTATTCAGGACCATCAACAGGAGCTTCGTTGATACATCTGAGAGTTTGAGTTAGCTATGGTGAGCCTTCTTGCTTCCAGAGGATTTCATTTACCTTTCAGTTTAGTCAGGATGTCGTGGGTCTTGTCCCGACTTCCATCTTTATCAGTTAGAGGCTTCATAGATAGTCAGTATAGTTGAGAAGTTTGTATTATTTATTTATTTTATTAAATATTTCAAAGACTTAAGCTGCCAATTTTGGGGCGAGTTGAATATATTTTATTATTCAGAGTTTTCATTTAAGTTAAAGTTTGAATTTAAGTTTTATGAACTTTTATTTCAGTTTTTAAGCTTTGTATGCTTGAATCAATTTTCCGCTTGTAGTCAGCCAGGATGAGGGTTCACTTGGGGACCAGCAATGGTTCTCGAGTGCCGACCATGTCCAGGGTGTAGGCTCGGGTCGTGACACTTTGACTACTCTATCTTCATTCAAATGTTCTTTTTGGGTAATTGATTAACAAAGAGAATTGTTTATACTTTATTTTAATTTTTTACATGTGCAAGATATTAGTATGATATAATTGAGATGTTTGTTGAAAATCCAAAGTCATAATTTTTATTATATGAATATATGTAAGTTGAAGTTGACCAAACTATTGTCACCGATTTAGCGTATCACAAAATATTGAAACTAAACTTCAAAATACCAAATTATAATAAATTAAATTAATATGATAAAAATATAGAATTTTAAAAAGTTATAAACCAAGACTACTTGTTATGTTATTCAGAATATGGTGCTCCAAAGTAATCCGGAGAATTAAAACTTCAATCCTATATGATTTCACTTGAATAACTCATATTGTTAAAAAGTACTCTCTCAATTCCTATTTAGGGTGTGTTTGGTATGAAGGGAAAATGTTTTTCATGGAAAATGTTTTCTTGGAAAATAAGTGGATTTTAACTTATTTTTTTATGTTTTCGTTGGTGGGTAGAAAATATTTTTTAATGTTTGGTTGGTCAATGAAAAATATTTTTCAGAAAATATCTTTTATTTTTTGCTAGAGACTAAGAAATACTCTTTAGGAAAATAATTTATGATTCGAAAATTAACCCCGATAATTGAACTAGGACCCGACCCCGATACCCAATCTAGGATAAGACCCTGACAACCATTCAAAATTTGACCTTGAGATTTGACCCAGGACCTGACCAAACTTTCGACCCATAATTTTTTTTTCAAAAACCATTTTTTTTTTAAATTGACGGGGTCGCAGGGGTGGAGGGTAGGGCTAGGGTTGGCGTAAAAATGAAAAACTTTTAAATTTGAAATATTTTTTCCAAAAACAATATTTCTTTTTTCTAAAAAAATTGACAGGATGGCCTGGGTGGGGGGTGGCGGCTGGAAGGTGGGGTAGGGGGTGAAGGCTATGGATGGGTTAAGGGTGGGGGTGGCATAAAAATGAAATTTTTAAAAATTTGAAATATTCTTAAAAACAACGTTAAAAACAAATTGACGGGTGGCCTAGGTGGGGGTAGGGATGGCATAAAAAATTAAAAATTTGAAATTTGAAATATTTCCCTAATTTTTTTTAAAAAAAATGACGGGGGTGGCGGGGAAGAAGGTGGCGTAAAAAAATAAATTAAATTTGAAATATTTTTTTTAATTTTTTTTGGGGGGGGGGGTGGGTAGGTAGTAGGGTTTGTAGGGATTGAGTGAGGTAAAAAAAAAATTGTAATTTGAAACATTTTTCAAAAATAATTTTTAATTTTTTTTTTGGGGGTGGGGGAGTGGGGGCTCGGTTGGTGGTAGGGATAAAAATATATTTAAAATTTTAAAAATAAGAATTTTTTTTTTTTTTGAATGGGGAGGGTTGGGTACGGGGTATGGGTAGGGTAAGAAAAAAAATTAAAGGTTGAAGTAGAATTTTGGAAAATGTTTTCCTCAATTTAGGAAGGGAATTCATTTTCCTTAAATTTGAGGAAAATGAGTTGATTTGGAAAACATTTTCCAAACATTTAAGCCAACCAAACATGAGAAAATTGGAAAACATATTCCAGAAAATGATTTCATCCATACCAAACACACCCTTAGTTGTCATCATTTTAATTTTCACGTCCCTTAAGAAATTAGGTAAGTTTACCATTGCATTCTTATTTATTATTTTATCGAAGTTAAGTTTTCAATAAATGAACACAAATTAATTTATTTTGATTAATTAATTGACCAATGAACATGAGTAAATTAGTTAGTTTTCCTATGTTAGTCAAATTCTTATTTTCACGTCTAATAAATCTCAAGGGTAAAATAAGAAGAATAATATCATTTATGCATTGATTTTGTAAAATAACAAATATTAAGAAAAACTATTTTTAATAAAGACAACATATAAATAGACACGGAGAGAAAATATCATAAATGTTGTAAATTGGATGTCCACACTAATATGTTAAGTGTTGTAAGATTAATACACACACAAAATGCTATGTGGTATATACTAATTAGCCATTTGATATACTTGGTGCCCAAAGTGTATACATGGCAAGAAGATATCCATGTATCACACTTTGGGCAAAAGTGTATACAACTATATATACCCCAATTCTTGTAACAAAGAAAGTGGCAAGAGTAAGTGAAAGAAAATACTACACATACTATTTCTCATCTTCCTTATTATCTTAGTTTTTATACTTCATTTTATAACACGTTATCAGCACGAGTCTCTTCATCTACGAGCATCTCCGACAGTGCATTAGCCGAAACATAAATAGTATAGAGTATATTATTATAATATGTTATATGTGCGTAACATGAATTTTTAATTTGGTTGATACTTTGTTATGGTTATCACCTAGTAATACATAATTGCTTTTAAAGGAGATATAGTTGATTTAAGGAATGCATATCAAAATAAAAAGGAAAAAGGTATTAAAATTTCTTATGTTGACCTACATTAACGTTGATCAACATCATTGATTATTTTACACTTGTTAATCATTTACTTCTTGAATTATTATAATATGTTATATGTACTAACATAACTTGTTTTATAGTTGCTTTAAAAATGTTTTATTTTCCTTTGGAATCATCAAAAGGACTTTTCTATCATGAAAGATTCTTTGAAGTGGCATTGGCATGTCATTTAGGTTTGCAATTAACAAACTTGTCAATGGTAAGCTAATTGTATATTCTTATTTTATGGTAAGCTTCCTTCATAATACTAATTACATTAATTCTGATTTGTATAAATTTGCAAAAGAGTATGCTAATTTTTGAAATTCATAAAATATGCTACATGTCATTGAGACAATTTGACATGTAGACTTTATTAGGTCCATTTATCAAGTGTGTATTTAATTCTTGAATTTTGAGGTATCATTTTATTTATTGTCATTATTAGTGTTTACCTCTAGTTGCTTTATCTATGAATTACAATTGAAGAAAAAAAAAATTCTTAACTAGCAAGTAGCAACAAATGAAGTCAATGTTGAGAATTAATTTGTTGATCTTTCAATAAGTGAATTACTCATAAAACTTTTAAATTGAAAATAGTATTCACAGCCATCTATGAGGATCAACTCTCTTTCGTTTAGCAAAGGTAATAACTTGTATATGATCTTTTGAAGTGTTATTATGACTAAATTTATTTGTGCTATTAATAACAACGATGCAATATTTTAAAGGCTATCAATTTTATTTTGAACTATATATGATGTCATTGATTGAGGTAAGATGGTAGATTCAAATTTCACCGCACCAAAAGGGTAAGACATCGATTAAAGTCTCGATGCACCATGATGATAAGATTTTGGGTTCAAGTCCCTTCGTGTTTTGGCCTAACACACCTTTTATATGGATAACACATTGGTTAAAGTCCCAATGCAATATATTGATGATATAATGATGACTGGGCAAATTGATAAGCTCTTGATAAAACAAAAGAAATGTGAAGATCGTCCGATTGAATATGCTCCATTCTTTGAAGTGAATTTGATAGCAATACATTAAAAGTCTGAAAGATGACAAGATAATTTTATGATTAAACATATGAATATGGACGTGAAGGGACAAAATTATAATAGTCATCATTGTGAAAGAAAGAACATTATGGGTTCTCAAAATGACCTTTTAAAGAGTGAAAGTAATTTTTGTCATCAAAATGATATGAAAGGTCATTAGAAACATGTTTGTTATGAGACCTAATAATTTGATTAGTTTATAAATCCTCCATCAAAGAAAATGATAAAAAAGTGGTAATACACTTGACTTTCAAAAGTGATGTTGAGATATGTCATATGAATATGATAAATTTCAAAGCATGACAATGAACTTCTAATGAAAGGAATAATTATGAAACATGTATATATGATTATAGTCAATTCCTTGAAGAGAATGTGACTTGTGATAAGTATCATGAAAAGTGGACCATTCTTGAAAGTGAATGTGTCAAGAGATGATGAAAATTATAAATAAAGACATGCTCATGATTGATTTAATAAATACCACAACTCACCCCTATAGGAGGTTAGAGAGAAATAAAGAAATTTTATGTTGGTATAAATGGTCATTGGTCAAGTACTTTTAGTACATCATAAATATTGTGGTACTTTTTATGATGAACTACCGAAAGGGCAAAGAAGGAAATAATTTCTTGCCATAAAAATTGTCATTGGTTATGTATCTCTGTGCATCAAAAATATTTTGCCAAATATTAAACAAAAGGGAGGAGATACTAATGACAAAAGTAAATCAAGAAACAAGTTTTGCTTGTAATGATTTTGACCATGACAATAATGATATAAATTTCTCTTTGAAAGAGATGTCACCACACAAACAATGTTATGAAATATGTGGTAGTATATATCCAATGTTAATTGTGAGCTTTGGTGAGTTAATGTGCTACTACCCAAAGAAATAAAATTGCTCATGATATTGGAATTGTAGTAAGTCTCGAAAGAAACTTTTTAAGTTTCAAAAAAGAAATAATCAAAGAAAAAAAAATATAGAGACTATAAAATATGAAAAGATTTAAGATCTTCATATTACTACATCAAAGTGGGTTATAAATATTTACGTGAAAGATTATCCATATTTGCTTATTGTTTGTGGTAACTAAGTATGAGCATGATGATGGAATCACATACAAAATAAACTAAAAGTTTATTGAAATAAATATCAGTTGGCATGGCCGGTTGATGACCATCCCGGTTTAAATATGATACGAAAATTACAGAAAATTTGCGTGGTTATATATATTGAAGAAATAATAAGTTCTTCAAGAATTTTCTTGTGTTGTTTGTTCTCATGATAAGATTATCATTGCACCAGCTAAGGTTGAGATTGTATCTCTTGAAATTTTGAAATGTATAAAAAGGTGAATATGGGTCCGTTCACCTGCCATGTGGACCATTTACTATTATATAGATGCATCTATGTTATGGTCACATGTGCTTTATTATCAACTTGCAATTTAATTTTTTTTGCAAAGGTTATTTGCTCGAATTGATAAATCAAGAGCACATTTCAAATTATAAAACTATATTGATAATGCTGGTATATATCCAAGTGGTTTAAGCAGAAATTATAAGCCTCCAATTAAAGCTAAACCATTGGTTATGAGAACAAAACACTCAAAAGAAATTTGGTATGAGATGTGTTATTTAAAGTGTAGCAACACTTGTACGTATCAAGCCAACAAGGTTCCCCTATCACAGTTGATTCAGGGTCAGGAACCAAATAATTCTCATCTATAAATTTAGATGTGCGGTATATTATTTCATTGCTCCACCATTACGCAATGCACAAAGATGAGTCCCCAAATAAGGTTGGGTAAATGTTAGATTCTCTAACATTAGGAGGAGATAAGCAACTGGAAAATAAGTTATACATAATGAATTATCATTGGTATGATCCTCATAGAAGAGATAATCTAAGTCAATTGTCAGATGCATCTCTGACCCTATGTTATAATCCAGTTATAAATGCTCCAATGAAAGTCCTTGAAGGACATAATTTATGGCACGCCTGAAGCGTGATAAATTAATCGATTCGAAAGATAAACTTCTCGAAGAAGAAAAGGAGCAAATGATCAAGATGATCATAATAATGAGGCAAGTGCTTTAGAAAGAGCACCATGACATAACACTTTATAAAAACCTTGGCAAAGGTTCAGGTACCTGGAAATGATGAAAAATAAAGTGAGCTTGATAAGTTATGTCACATTAGAATTGATATCAAATAATCGTCGATGATATCTTGAATATAATGTAGCGCTCAAAATTATAAATGGTGATGAGGATCTTGATATTAAATCTGTCGAGAGTTGACAGATAAATGATTGGCCAAAGAAAATACAATTCAAGTATTTCTCTATTCACTTGGAAAAGTGATGTTTTGGACTTATTTTGTCCATATACCAAATATAATGTCAATGGGGTACAAATAAATTATTGTGCGATAAGCAAAATCGTAAAATATAAAGTACGGGTTGTGCATTGAAAAATAAAGATTTTTCGCGAAAGTCCTGACATTATTGTATGGAGATGTATTCTCCCAAGGTGGATGCAATGAGGTTTCTATCGGTTTGACAATACATGAAACACTTGAATATGCATGATGAATGATTATCATGTCTAGCTAGACAGTAAATATTATATGAAAATCCTTGAAGGATTTAAAAGGTTATAAAGCGATTCCATTGAATAGTACCCCAATGATTGTAATATCGTATAACATAAAAATCAATTTTGATCTCATTAAAATGGTTAGAAAGTACCATGTCATAGTGCAATTGATGCACTTACGTATTCTGCTATTATTATTCATGATAAATAATTTTATGCATGCAAAATATAACACCACTCTTATCAGTGTAGATATTAGAGTGAATCAAATATCGATATAAATTATTTATTCTGACTAATTATGTCAAGATTTATTGATCATGAAATTGCAGGAAATTATAAAGTTTGAACTCATGAAAGTTATATATTTTCATTTGGAAATACTGTCATTTTGAAACCATTCCACTAGACAGTCAATTTTACTGAAAGTGTTCGTCAGTGCTCGATTGTTGCTACTAACAAATCAAACGAGCAATTTGTTTACGTCGACAAGATCACGAATTGAGTGTTTTTCAAAAATATATTTGATCGAGATCAATAAACATACCCAGAGAATGTGTGATCTTCCTTCGAAAAGATATAATCCAACAACATTATATGAAGACAATGCCTCGTGTGCTCAACTAAAAGGAGGATACATCAAAGATGTCACACCCCGAGCCTACACCCTGGGCGGGACTGGCACTCGAGAATCATTGATGGCCCCAAACGAACCTTTGGCCTGGCTTACTTACTCAGGGGAAGACTTTAAACATTAAGAAAAAGTACTCAAATGCAAGATAACTCAACATGTCTCAAACTGAACTCATAATGTTTTAAAAATAAACATTTAACTTAACCAAAATGGCAACTCAAATATGAACATAAGCCAATAACAAAATAATGATGAATGAACTAACATCTGACTGACTATCTATGAAGCCTCTAAAACAACTGAGATGGATGTCGGGACAGGCCCACGACATCCTAATGAACTAAAATGATAAAGTAGTAAAAAAAAGGGATCCTCCGAAATGCAAGGAGGCTCACCAACAACTCTGAAGCTCATCTGGATCAACGATATGCTGGATGCTGATCTTGGTTACCTGCGTCTACATCATAAGACGATGCAGACTAACTGACATCAGTACATTGAATGTACGAGTATGCGAGTGGGAATGCTAAACAAGATATAGGCTTGAAAAGAATCTGAAAGGAACTGAAGAACTTACCTAGCTCAACTCAACTCAACATAACTGAACTCATTTCAATATAAAGCAGTTTAAAACAAGTGCAATATAAAGAAAAGCTGTTTAAAAACATGATGCCAACTCTGTGTGTATGCAAAGATACATATAACTCTGAGATGTATGTAAAAATACAAATAATCTGATGTATATAAAAATACAAAATACTGTTGTGGGAGTTTCTCTAACCGACAACCATTACTTAAGAGCTATAGTGATGATACAATACTTTACCTCACGCTGCCAAGGACCATCTTATACCTTGCCAAGGGTATAGGGCCTAACTCACTAAGTGGATCCACTAGTCTATGCTAAAAAGCATTAAAGGGTTTATCTAAAAAGTATGACCCTTTTCTACCCATGATGGCTACATGGTTTATGGAGACGTGAGTTATCTGAACTCAAGGTCATCCCCATTTCGGTGCTCAATAGTACCCCCAAAATATGACACTAGCTCTTTATGTTTAAAAACATACTCTTTCTTTGGTTTGAGATAATTACTCAAAACTTAGCTTAAAAGCTCTCTTAGAAATCTCAGTTTCCTTTCTTGCTCAAATGTGAAAACATTTACTCTTTAACTGAAAACTAGCTCAAAGGCTCTTTTGGAAATCAAGGTTTCCTTTCTT
>JAJOOR010015404.1:0-11946 GCA_036250505.1 Solanum acaule
AGAGAGAGAGAGAGAGAGAGAGATATTTTTATGTTTGTTAATATTTTAATTAAATATTTTTGTGAATATTTTAAATCAAATAAAGAGGAGAAGACAACAAACAAATCCTTTTTGGAAAAAAAAAAAGGATGACAATAAAGGTCAAGGAAAAGTTTTAACAAAAAAAAAAGAGGAAAGTTATTGAGAAGACATTAATAGTGGAGTAATAGTGAGGAGAGAGAAAGTATAAGTGTAGCTATTTTTCTAAATTAAATGAGAAAAATAGTAAAAAATTTGAGAAAAAAGATAAATTGAGATTCTGGCCAAAGAAGCATGCCACATTAGCGATTTCACATCCAGCTTTATATATATATATATATATATATATATATAGATTCTGCCTTTTCTTAGTAAAACGAAGATTGATAGCATCTATGGTGTGTGCTTGATTCATATTTGTACTAATTAATTACATTTTAAATCCATAGATTAGATTTGAACCTACTATTAAAAGTAATAACTCTACTATTAGGTAAAATTTAAACTATTGTCAAGCATATTGCAACATCTTTAGCACACTCCTCTCTAGTATAATCCTGTAAAATAAGACGATTTTCGTTTAATCAAATTTAATTTATGGATTAAAAATTTGAGAGATGAAAAGATCATATAATTTAACAGATTATATTAGGATTTGATTTTAAAAAAAAGTTAAACTAATTCTATAAAAATAATTAATATATTAGTTTTAAATTAAAGTAGAGAACTTATATATATGTATTCATGAAATTTATATTACTTATCAAAGTAAGAGAAAAAGCCCACCCATTATCACGTTCAGAGAAATATAATAATTCATCATCTATTTGTTTTAGATCAAAGAAAAAAACTATTCTCATAAAATTGCTCGGTTTTTTTGCATAAAAATATAATGTTTGATAATAAAATTTGTTTTAATAGTTACTCATTTCTCCATTTCATTAGGATACTTCCTCTTTATATACCATATTTTAAAAAGTTAATTAAACTAATAAATCATCATAAAGTGATTTTTTAAAATACAAAAACTTAAATAATTATCATTAAAATATTTTCGTGACATTAAAAAATTATTTGGACTTTTAAAGTTTTATAAATTAAAAATTTAGATGCAGAAACATAGAGAATTTTTTTTTTCAAAACATAAATTGATGAGGACAAAGTTATATATACACATCTATTCTTTGATCACACAGGCCCACAGTATCTTTATCATTCAATTTTAAATATGTTATTTTTTTTTATATAACAAGAATTATTTATTTAAGGTTAGGAATAGTATTTTTTATGAAAATAATATGTACGGGTATATGTAATGAAAGAACACTAAAATCTTATATATATATTATATATATTAAGCATATAGCTAAAATAATGAGTATTTTTTTTCATGGAATAATTTTGTAAGATTTTGTGAAATCAATTTATACTCCTTGTGTGGTATTTGTTAAAACACAGCAAATTAATACACATATCAAAGAATACCGTTGACAAAATAATTTTTTTAAAAAATTTAATAGAAATTCTATCATAATATAATACAACAGAGAAATTTAAAATCAATAGATGAAAGAATAGCTAAAAAATAGTTTGGTAACTTCTTGTCTTGGAGAATCAACCAATAAAGAGTAAGATGTGTAAATATTTGTAATCTGGTACGTTTCATCGTTGTTCAACTTCAAGTTTCAACCTCCACTGCTGATTATTGATAACTTCATCATAAGTAGGCATATTTTGCCAAAAGACATATATTTGAAAAAAATATTGATACTCACATATATTTGGATTATAAATATACAACAAATAACTATTTTTAGAGAAACAATCTATATAATCTAAAAGATTTAAATGTATTATTACATATTTAAAGTGATATAACCTTGTTGAGTAGTTGTCTTGGATTAAAATTTCAAACACTATGCAGCAAATTAAAAAGAAGAAGAAGAAGAAAGAAACGATATACATATTTACAATACAATGCATGTATAGAAAGGAGTTAATATTTGAAGCGTTTATTGATTTCTCAAATGAGTATTTATTCCTAATGACTTTTAAAATATAATGTTGCCCACAAAATCTGTGATCATTAACCATTAAAGGTGAGAATTGTTGTTGTTGCTGGTGGTGGTGATGGTGGTGTTGGTGTTGTTGTTGTTGGACCCTACCTATTCGAAAAAAATGCCTTAACCAGTGTTCAATTTCTAGAGAAGATGACTTCGTGAATGTGGCCCTCTAGCTACGAACGCGAAGGAATCTAATACTAGATTCTCTCGGAAAGTGCCCCTATATCCGTGAACGCGGAGTAGATATGTCCGCTAAGCTGCGAACGCGGCACTCTTATGTGAACACGAAAGAGTCAGTGATGGCAAGCCTTAAACAATAGCTTTGCATAGCTTAGATTAGCTTAGGCACCCTTTTGATGATTTCTCTAGTATAAATACTTCATAATACATTGTACATTTTGAGTGTCAAAAACTTTTAACATGTTGGCTTCATTTGTAGGTACTTTGTGCTTGAAATGACTTCTGAAACTAAACCAAATGCTCAAGAAATGGCTTCAGAAATTGAGAAAGACGAGTACTATGATAAGAGCAGGTTCCTATCGCCAAAATATGGCTGAAAATACAATGAATACTTGGGTCGGGTGGTAGTCAAAGATAAAACTATTTTCTTGGAAAAGCTTGAGGATGGAATGCTGGACTTCTATGTCCGGCTAATTACTAGTGGATGGATATGCTTTGCCGCTGAGCCTATGAAGGCTAATCACACCCTAGTGGTGAAGTTTTATGCCATTGTCTTTGAGACAAGCTTCAATGGAGAGGTGGTTACCACAATCTGAAGTGTTCAAGTCCACTTTCGTCCAGCTAATTGTATGGACTCCGAGATGCTGATAATGAGGGTTCATAAAAAGGTACAATGAGTTAGGGAATTAGTGGCTTGTTGATACGCTTTATGGTGGTGGTTTACTTCAAACTAAAGAATTGATTCACATGAGTTCTCAGCCAATATTATGTCTTGAATGTCTATCATATGGGCTCTGATCGTCCCTTCCACTCAAGACACTTAAGTGACACTAGATAGGGCTGTTCTGATTGCTGCTATTATGGATGGCATGGGGATTGATGTTGGGAGATTGATTGTCGACCAGATTTCTGAGTTGGCTCAGGGGAGAGCCAAGAGTATTATATTCACATCTCTGATTACTGGATTTCTCTATGAGGTTGGGCTGGTAAAACACCCTACAAATGAGTAGAAAAAGCTGGGAAAAAGATCTATCCCTTGAGGAAGGGGAAGTTGGGAGAGAGCGAAGAGGAAGATTGATATGGACAACCCTGAGTTTGTCCATTTCATTGAGATAGAGTCTGTATCCGGTGCTTCCATATCTGTCGGGCCGCTTCAGTATGGACCCGCCACCATGAGGCATCTTTCCTCCCAAATCCACGAGGTTAGGGAGATTATGTCAAGCATTTCTTCCAGCATATCTGGAGCCACCATCTTGGGGGGTGTTCCTCGACCTGCTATTGCTTATGTAGCCATTGTATCGAGGTCGATGTATGACAGGCTTGAGCACTTGAGTAGGGCAAGATAGAACAAAAGAAGAGGTCATTCCGGGAGCATGAACGGACAAAGAGAGTTCCTGAGAAAGATGATGGGGAAGGTTAGGAGCTTATGTGGTAGTAGTGCTTTGGATGAGTAGGACCTCTGTAACATCTCGCAATTCAAAATAGCTAGGAAGAAGCTAAGAATTGGAAATAGTAATTTTTGGAAAGAATTGAAATTTGGAAATTTGTTTAAGTTAAAAGTGAGTTTTTGGTCAACTTCAAACGGCCATAACTCCTAGCTCACTATGAGTTAGGTGTACTTACAGATATGGTTGGAAAGCTCTTGGAATGATCTTTCCAACGTTGCCGAGTTTGCGTGATTCCGAGTTCGAATGAGTGAGTTATACCTTTGGAAATTGGGCTGTTTGAATAAGGAAAGTCTAAAACCGGATTTTTGGAAGAGCAAACTAGTCATTTCTCGAATTAATTTCCTAATTCAATTTTAAAAGTTAATTGGGGTAAAAATCAGATTTTATTCAGTTTAGAAAAAAAAAAGTTGAGTTCACGCTAGGGCTTGGAGAAAAGAGAAAAGATAAAAGGGAAAAGAGAAAACAGAAAAGAGAAGGAAGTTCAAGATTCGTCAAGAACGTTCAAGAATTGGTTGTGGATTTCGTCGGGGGAGATCCCTACAAGGTATGTGAGATCTTTTAGTGATGGGTTAGTTCACCCACACACCAACTTGTTTCAATTCAGCGATTTCGGTTGTTTACATGTTAAGAAGTGAAGTTCTTGAAGAACATTGTTGAATTCTTGTTGGTTGATTGTTGATTGCCTAGTGTTGATTTGATTCGTGTTTCCGGGTTGTTTTTTGAGTTGAATCTATTGGGTATTGAGGGTACTAATGATCCTAAGTGTTTGGGGAAAGAACCATAGAAGTTTAGAGATGAAAAACGAAGGAGAAAAGTCGGAGTTTGCTGGGCAAGGGGTTGGGGCGCCGCACCAGCCAGAGCACCACAACTTCACCTCTAAAGTTTGTGCTCTGGCGCCCTACGCCTCTCAGAGCGCCAAGGACGCCAGTTCACCCCATACTTCCCCTCATCTTTCCGTACTAGTTTCTAAGTGATGTACCAATGTTTCCTAGTCAATTCCAACACTCTAAAGTACTTCTAAACATCATGAAATCATCCATAAACATGAGATCATGAAACTTGAATCCATAATTCAATTCAAGGAAATTTAAGATCAAAGTCAAAGAAGTTAAGAGTGAAGTCTAGAAGTTAAGAAGCAAGTCAAAGCAAAGTTTCTTAAAGTTTTCAAGAGTCTTTATTAAACGTTTAAACTTCGTTTTAAGGCTCAAGTTTCAAGTAAAGAAAAGAGTAAAGAGTTGAGTTCATTTCTCAAAAGTTATTAGGGGATTAAGTATTCCCAAAGAGTTTATAAATGTTTTCACTTTTGAGCAAAAAAAAGGGAACATCGATTCCAAGAGAGCTTTTAAGCTAAGTTTTGAGTAATTATCTCATTTCAAAGAAAGAGTTTTGTTTTTACAAACATTGAGCTAAGTATATTTTGGGAGTAGTATTGAGCACCGATATGGGGATGTAAGTTCATATTAACTCAAGTCTCCATAAACCATGTAGCCACCATGAGTAGTAAATGATCATACTTTTTAGATAACTCCTTAAGATGCTTTTAGCATAGACCAGTGGATCCACTAAGTTAAGTAGTTCTATATGACGGCAAAGTATATGACAGTCTGGCAGCGTGATGGTAAAAACGCTGTATCACCACTTAGGCTCATAGTGGTGGTTGTCGGTTAGAGAAACTCTCACAGTAGTAATTGCATAGTTCCTCAAGGGGTTCTGCTTAGTATGAATGGGGGTATGAGACTTCATTCATGCATTGCACAAGTAGATTTTGAGAGGGAGCATGGTATGCCTTTTATGATATTATGATTTTGACTTGACATCATGTTTTAAACAGTTTTCCGTTTTCTTTATATTGCACTTGTTTTAAACTGCTTTATAATGAAATGAGTTCAGTTAAGTTTAGTCATGAATTGAGAAGAGCCAAGGTTAATGTTTCTTTCAGAATCTTTTCAAGCCTATGTTATGTTTAGCATTCCAACTCGCATACTCGTGCATTTAATGTACTGATGCCAGTTGGCCTGCATCGTATTATGATGCAGACACAGGTAACCAAGATCAGCATCCAGTGCCTCGTTGATCAAGTTCAGCACTCCGAGTCAGTTGGTGAGCCTCCTTACATTTTGGAGGACTCTTTTATCATTTGCTTTCTAGTTTTCAGTTGTTAGGATGATCGGGGGTCCTGTCCCGACATCCCTCTTGTTTTAGAGGCTTCATAGACAGATAGTATTAGTTCTTTAGTCTTATTCATTTCAGTTGTATACGTTTAAGACTTGAGATGCCAGTTTTGGCTAAGTTATTATCTTTTAACTTATTGCATGAGCTATATCTCTTGTGT
The DNA here is from genome assembly GCA_036250505.1 of Solanum acaule. Lineage (NCBI taxonomy): Eukaryota > Viridiplantae > Streptophyta > Magnoliopsida > Solanales > Solanaceae > Solanum > Solanum acaule. The sequence continues at coordinate 6,042 of JAJOOR010015404.1, forward strand.
TTAAGTCTTCTGTTGAGTAAGTAAGCTAGGCCAAGGGTTCGCTTAGGGCCAGCAATGGTTCTCGAGTGCCAGTCCCGCCTAGGGTGTAGGCTTGGGGCGTGACATTTGGTTTTTTCCTTACCCGATTAATTTAATCCATTTTTAGTAAATTAAGTGGGGTCAAAACTGAGTTAGTTCAGTTTATGCTTTTGAGAAATAGAGTTAGGGTTTTTGGAGAAAGAACGCAAGAGAAAGGTGAAGAGGAAAAACAAGATTCGCCAAGAACGATCGATTTTGGTTATGGATTTACCAAGGAATTGATCCTACAAGGTATGTGATTCTTTCATAGCGTTGGATTCATTCACCCACGTGCCAAACATGTTTCATTCAGTAGAATTCGTTCTTATAGAGTTTGAAAATTGATGTTCTTGATATAAATTCTTGAATTTGAATGTTGTTCTTGAATTTGGTTGAATTGAGGAATTTCTGAGATCGTTATGTTGAGTTTTAGAGTTGTTTGAGTTAGGTTCTTGAGTACTTATGCTAGGTATCGGGATCTAAAATGAATTTGAGATAAATAGTCGAGCTTAGGCGAATTGGGGCTGGAAAACGAAGAAGGAAAAAGTAGAGGGGTTTTTGGCATGCAAGTCCGCGTCGCGGACTTGCTCCCTCTGTGTACAAAAAGTTTCTCCACGTCGCGGTTAAGACGCAGACTCCTCTGTCTCAAAATTTAATTGCGTGAGTAATTATTGAAAACACCTCCACGTCGCGGACTTGTTCCAAGACGGTGATTTCATGACTTTTCTCATGTTTAGCTATTTAAGATCATTCCTAAACATCACGTGATCCTTCCTATCATAAATCAAAATCCTTGAATCCATAATTCAATTCAAGGATCAGTTAAGAGTCAAGTGAAGAGTAGTTAGGATCAAAGTCAAGAGAAGTTAAGAGTCAAGTCTAGATGTTAAGAATCAAGTCAAGCAAAGTTTTTTTTTTTAAAATTTTCAAAAGTCTTTAACAAACGTTTTAACTTTGTAAAGAGTTAAGTTTCAAGTTAAGCAAAGAGTAAAGAGTTGAGTTCATTTCTCAAAAAGCTATTAGGGAACTAAGTATTCCCAAAGAGTTTATAAATGTTTTCACATTTGAGCAAGAAAAAGGAACATCGATTCCAAGAGAGCTTTCAAGCTAAGTTTTAAGTTATTATATCAAACCAAAGATAGAAGTTGTTTTAAAACATATGAGCTAAGTATATTTTTGGGAATAGTATTGAGCACCGATACGGGGATGCGAGTTCATATTAACTCAAGTCTCCATAAACCATGTAGCCATCATGGGTTTTAATGGGTCATACTTTTTAGATGATCACATAAGTTAAACTAGTGGATCCACTAAGTTGAGTGTTCTATATCAATGCAAAGTATATGACAGTTCTGGCAGCATGGGCAAGACGCTGTATCACCACTTAGGCTTATAGTAGTGGTTGTCGGTTAGAGAATCTCCTACAGAAAACCATATTATTTTCTTATATGAGTAAAGTTGAGTTTGTTATTGCTTATCTTTAACGAACTAAGTTGGTTGCAACTGTTTTATAAGCTTTATATATATTACATGTGTTTCATTTCTTTATATTTGAGTTAAGTTATTCAGAAGTTGAGAAGAGCCAGGTAAGTGTTTCCTTTTAGAATCTTTTCAAGCCTATATCTTGTTTTAGCATTCCAACTCGCATACTCACACATTCAATGTACTGATGCCAGTTGGCCTGCATCATTTTATGATGCAGACGGAGGTAACCAGAATCAACATCTAGCTCCTCGTTGATCCAACTTGAACATTCAAAGTCTATTGGTGAGCCTCCTTGTATTCTGGAGGACTCCTTTATATGCTTTCTAGTCTTTCAAATGTTAGGATGATCGGGGGTCCTGTCCCGACATCCCTCTTTGTTTTAGAGGCTTCATAGATAGTTAATAGTTCAGTAGTCTTTGCATTATCATTCTTATGTTAAAGACTTGGGTTGCCACTTTTGGCTAAGTTGAATGTTTAGTCTTTAAAACATTCTTAGTTATTTTATTATTTAGTTCAGTTAAGTTCATTGATCACTATAGAAATGAATATTGTCTTCCGCTGAGTTAAGTAAGCCAGGCCAAGGGTTTGCTTGGGGCCAACAATTGTCTTTGAGTGCCAGTCTCGCCCAGGGTGTAGGCTCGGGGTGTGACACGTTATTTATTCACTTTTTTATATTATTTTACTTGTATATACAGAATAATTTCACGATGAAGGGATTCCAATTGGACACTGTAAAGAGTATGTAGCTACTCCCATGTATATAACCATTTCTTTTCAATATCTGAGTATGTTTAATAATATTTCTCTTGATAGAATATACCAAGCTAAATATTTTTAGAATTATAACTCAGTGAAGTAGGAGATGTTGGGATCGAAAGATTAAGGGCGTGAAGCGGAAGCTTACAATTGCAAATTATAGAGGTAGTAAAACAAATGAAAAAGAAAAGCATATTAAAAACATATTATTAATCAGGTTTTTGATCATTTGTCTTACGTATGAAAAACTAATATAAAAGAAAATATTGAAACGGGTTGGAGAAAATCTCCCCCTATACAAAACTCTTAAACGACTACTATGCGGATGCTCTTGTGTTGGTATGAGAAGAGAGGTTTTCAATATATAGAGTTCAAAACTTTTCCTCCCAGGAAAGAATAACCAAATATGAAAGAGAATTTTATTTTTCTTTCAGTAAAAGTAAAAACAATTATAATAATACTTTAACTTTCCTTCAAGAGAAAGGTAAATTAGGGCATAACCCTAACAAGGGACAACTGCTATTAGGGTCTATCTTAAGACATCGGCTAAATAAACATCAAATTCAAGTCTAACACTAATTAAACATTATATTAGCAAAAAAACAAAGAATCTTAATTTTATATGATATTACAATAACTGCTCACCTTTTGCAAAATATCAAAGAATCTTAATTGTAGAGTATTTATATTCTAAAGCATGCGTGGTCACCAGGATCATCTCAACAAGTTTGGAGGCCTACAACAAAATTTCATAAATAGATCTTATTTATTTTAGTTGTCATATATAAATTAAATAACTATAACATATTCAATGTAATCCTACAAGTGGAGTCTCGAGAAGGTAGCATGTACGCAGACCTTATGAAGTAAAAATGTAAATAATGAAAATTTTCAATAAAAAAATATAATATAAAGTTAGAATAATAAAGTCTGTAGTAATGTGGATTCATTATAATCGCCATGATATAAATAAGTCAACAAAATAGGTAACTACATAAGAAAGGATGCTACAACTAACTAAACACTATTCCATTTCTCAATTATTACAACGACCTCCACATTAAATAAAGTAAACAAGATGGTTTGGTAAACTTTAGAATATTCAATAATAAGATAATAAAAATAGAAAAAGGATCGAATAAAAAGGTAAATGTATAAATAGTAATGTGGGTTCATGATAATCGCCAAGATATAAATAAGTCAACAAAGTAAGTAGCTACGTAAGAAAGGATGCTATAATTAACTAAACACTATTTTATTTCTCAATTATTATAACGATATCCACATTAAATAAAGTAAACGTTACGATCAGATTTTCTACCCAAAATTTTCAAATATATATATAAAGTGGGAGCCATAAAAAATCACCAACATAATTGGGTAAAGAGAGTAAGGGATGTTCTTAAAATGATAAACATTTTGATTGCCACTTAGTTTTGTTAGATATAAGTTTTTATATATTTAATTTAGTAAATATATGCCTATTAATAAAAAGAGTAAACATACATCATTTGCTAGACGACGAGCTATATATATGCATCACTTTTTAAACGAGGGTATATCTACTTTAACACAAAGTAGAGGGATATATTTCCCCATTTTTACTTGTTCAAAAAGGGATTTTTTTGGGGTGTATATGTGTGTTTAAGAGTATTTCTTATTTTTTTTTGTCAAAGAGAACAAATGGACTCATTCAAAAAGCTAAAAAGTTTGCTGTTTTATGTGACGTTGAAGTTGGTCTAATTTTGTTTACTCCGACATTACAAAACTCTTTGAGTTTACCTTCAACAGATTACTTATTGGAAATTAATAATTAATCTGTTGTTGATAAATTTATAGAGTTTCCGTTGTGGAGAATATAATGAGTAAACTTCAGCATCACATAAGATAGCAAGTTTTTTAGCCTCTAATCATATAAAAAAACAGAATGTACAAAGAGATGTCTCTTTTTCGTGTGTGTTTAGAATGCTTCTTATTAATACAGTATATATAGTACTTATTCATTAAGAACTTATCAAATATAAATTTTTGTTTCAATCTTGAATTTTAAAGAGTGAGTCAAACAAAATATTTTATTTATGGAAAGTTGGTTAATGAGTCAAAGAAGATCTTTTATTTAAGAAAAATTGGTCAATGTAAAATGTCTTTGGTATAAATAATCTACCTTATATAGAGATTTACTATCATATTCTTGTGAATAATATCCTGAATACATCCACCTACATATGTCATTTATGACTTAGACTAATATTTTCTATGCAAATATTATAATTACTATTCAAGATGTTAAGGTGTGTTTGATATGAAAGAAAATGCTTTTCACAAAAAAAAATACTTATAAGTGGAAAATTTTCTTAGTTGATGAAATAACTTATTATTTTGATGCCATGTAGTTAGACATTTTGATTGCTTCACAATATTGTATAATGTAAAAATAATACGACCTAATATATTTTAGCGTTGATCGTTGAACGTATAAAGTTCTCCTTTTCTCCTAATTGTCATGCCATATTATCACATTGAACTTTAAGATTTTTCAAACTCATTTAACTCGATTCATGCCTTTTACGCGTTTAAAAATAGTTCTCATATGTCTGGATTTTAATTTTAATATTTTTTAACTATAATTTTTTTTTATATATAAAAAAGGTTGCACACCATACTTCAACTGTTGAAGCAACACTGTAGTATAACAAAATTATTCCTTAATTAGGCAGTACTTAATCGTAGATTATATATACCTTGTACAAAACGTCACACATTTGTAATTAAATAAATAAATAAATAATCGTGGCAGGGCGGAGCCAACATATTATTAGGTCCACGAATATATTATTATTTGTATATGGTTCAAATGATTTTTTATGTATATATAGTAGATGTTGAAATCCTTTGGCTAGTTCATGTATTTACTTTTTCAGATTTTGAACCCCTTATTGAAAATCCTAACTCCGTCTGTAATGACCCTAAAGGTCATTTTTGGAAATTTTCATAAAATGACCGTTTTACCCCTCCTGATAGTTGCCCCGAGTCCTAATTGTTGTATTTTCGAAGTTGGTTTGAAGGAAAAATTGATGAAAAATGGAGTTTTTGGAAAGTTGAGTTTTTAAGAGTTAAAGTTTGGTTAAAAGTGCTATTTTGAGTCATTTGGAGTTTTGAGACTCGAATCGGATTTCCGTCGGTTCCAGCAGTTTTAGAATGTCGAAACGGGTCTATGAGAATTTACGGAGTCAATTTTGGAGTTAAAACGAAGATTTGAGGTCCTAAGTTGCAAAAATTGTGAAATTTTGATCAAGAGTTGACTTTGGTCAACAAACGAGGTTCCGGTGCTCGAAATGGAATTTCGAGGGTACCGTTGGATTCAGGGGGTGATTCTAAGTCTAGAATGAGTCTTGGTTGAATTTTTAGAGGCCCCGAGTGCGTTTGGAGTTTTTGAGCCTAAAATAGTTTCTTGACGCTTTATCGGATACCGGGTCAAGGAGACCTCGAATTCAAATTCCGACGATTTCATTGAGTCCGAAATGTCATTTTCAAGCTAGTAGCATATTTGGTTTGTGTTCGGGAAGTGCCAAATGAGTTTTGGGTGAGCTTTTAAGCTTCTTGGATG
>JAJOOR010015405.1:0-10918 GCA_036250505.1 Solanum acaule
ATAAATGTTTTTACATTTGAGTAAGAGGGGAACCATGTTTTCCAAAAGAGCCTTTGGGCTAAGTTTTGAGTAATTACCTCAACTAAAGCAAGATGTGTTTAAAGACACTTATGAGCCAAAGTATTTTTGGGAGTAGTATTGAGCACCAAATTGGGGACACGAGTTCATATTAAGTCAACTCTCCATAAGAACCATGCGCCAACATGGGGTTTCTCGGGTCATACTTTTTAGATGATCACGAAAGTTAAGCTAGTGGATCCACTTAGTAAAGTTAGCTTCCTATATCACAACAAGGTATAGGATGGTCCTTGGGAAACGTGAGGTAAAACGTTGTATCATCACTAGGGCTCATAATGGTGGTTGTCAGTTAAAGAATCTCCCACAAAAGCGATATTACTTTTATATAAGTAAAGTTGAGTTTGTTATTGTTTTATCATTTACGAGCTAAGTTGTTTACACTTTTTTACAAGTTTTATATATTGCATGTGTCTTATTGCTTTATATATTGAGTTCAGTGATTCATGAGTCGTACAGAGCCAATGTAAGTGTTCTCTTCTACTCTTTTCAAGCTTAAGTTGTGGTTTAGCATTCCAACTCGCATATTCGTACATTCCATGTACTGATGTCAGTTGGCATGCATCTTATTATGATGCAGACGCAGGTACCCAGGATCAGCATCCAGTACGCCGTTGATCCAGCTGAGCACTTCAGAGTCAGTGGTGAGCCTTCTTGCATTCCGGAGGACTCAATTATTTTGTGTTCTTAGTTTTGTTTTATTAGGGTGTTGCGGGGTCTGTCCCAACATCCATCTCAGTATTTGAGAGGCTTCATAGACAGTTAGTCAGTTAGTTTTGAGTCTCTCATCTATGTTTATATGTAAATATTCTATTTTGAGATTTGAGTTGTCTTTGTGGCCATATTTTATAAGTTAATTTGTTTTGTAACCTTGCATTTGCATTGAGTTATTCTGTTGGGTTAGGTTTCTGTTGAGTTAAGAAAACCAGGCCAAGGGTTCGCTTGGGGCCATAAATGGTCTCCGGGTGCCGGTCCCGCCCAGGGTGTAGGCTCGGGGAATGACAGCTTCACACCATTCTCTAATAATGCTTCGCCTTATTCATGCTGGCCGATATTTCTTACTCCGTATAATCTTCCTCCTGAAATGTGCATGACCAGTCCCTACATCTTTCTAAGTTGTGTTATTCTCGATCTCCGTAATCCAAAAAGTTTGATTGATGTCTATCTACAACCATTGATAGATGAGCTCAAACAATTGTGGTTTGAAGGCGTTCAACTAAATAGAATTTCGTTATGCGTGCTTTTTAAATGTGGACTATTAATGATTTTCCTGCATACGGGATGTTGCTTAGTTGGATGATAGCTGGAAAGCTAGCATGTCCGTATTGCCGGGAAAATAGTAAGGCATTCACTTTAAAGCATGGAATAAAAAATACATGGTTTGATTGTCATCGCCAGTTCTTGCCAATGGACCATGAGTTTAGAAAGATGAAAAATGCATTTAGGAAATATAAGGTTGAAAGTGACCCCCCACCTCCATTACTCACAGGGCATCAAATTTGGGAGAGAGTTTCTCAATTACCTAAAGTTACAGAAGCTTCACCTTCTAGACTTCCTGGATATGGTGTTGAACATAGTTGGACCAAACAAAGCATATTTTGGGAGTTGCCGTATTGGAAGGACAATCTGCTACAACATAATCTAGATGTGATGCACATTGAAAAAAATTACTTTGACAATTTGTTTAACATGGTGATGGATGTTAAGGGTAAGACAAAAGACAATCCAAAAGCTAGTATGGACATAAAGGAAAATTGTAGGGGAAAAGAGTTATGGCTGCAAGAATTACAGAATGGTAAAATAGTTAAGCCCAAAGCCAGCTTTTCATTCACATTGGATGAGAAATGTGAAATTATTGAGTGGGTTAAAACATTGAGAATGTCAGAGGGCTATGCTTCAAATTTAGAAAAGTGGGCAGTTATGAATGAAGGAAAATTGATAGGTATGAAAAGTCATGATTGTCATGTATTCATGGAAACTTTAATTCATATCACTTTTAGCCATCTACCCGAAGGATATGGAAACCAATCACAGAGATAACTTTTTTTTTTTAAGATTTGTGTTCTGGAAAGTTGTTGGAGAGTAGTTTAGACAAGATGGAGGAAAATATTCTTGTTACTACTACTAAGTTGGAGAAGATATTTCCATGTGGTTTCTTTGATGTGATGGAGCATCTTCCAATTCACCTTGTACAAGAGGCCCGCCTCGAAGGTCCAGTTCAAACAAGATGGATGTATCCATTTGAAATATTCACTAAGTTATATATATTCGCCAAGTCTTTTATATATTAACATATATATAAATATATACATGCAGAAAAATTGGTAGTTCGAAGCAAACGATTAAGCAAAGGGGAAGAATAGAAGGATCATTTGTTCAAGGTCATATTGGGAGAGAAACAGGTGATTTTTATTCTTATTACTTTGGTCGTGATGTGTCATGTAGGAGAAACAGGCCCAATCGCAATGATGAAGGCGATATTGATCCTTTATTTCCACTGATATCAAGTTTTAATCAAAATGGTCGAGGATCTAAAAAGCGTGAAAAGCAAGGCTTCACTGATATGGAAATGCAATCAGCTGTGACACATATTTTGCTTAATTGTCTAGAGATTCAATCATATGTCAAGTAAGTGTTTAAAATATGTTATTAAATTGCATACTAATAAGTGATCATTAACTAACGAAATACTTGAATGTAAAATGATCAGCTTGTTCGTAAACACATAGAGTAATGAAGCCATCTATACAGAATTTTCCAAATGGCTGAGGAACTACGTAAGTGTGCAATCACTAAGTATTTAATAATATATTCATGTTATACTAAATTATATTACTTGAAATAACAACCACGTAGGTTTACGATAAATACTCAAGTGTCTAACATTTGTAATTAGTGAAAGAAGTAGCACTTGGACCTAAATCTCAAGTACTGACAATGAATAAGTATTGTGTCAATGGTTTGAAGTTTCAAACTGAAGAAGTTTCTAGGAACAAGAAAACAAATAATAGCGGTGTCTACATACAAGGTGATGTTGATGGTACTGGTCAAACTATTGAATATTATGGTGTCATTCAAGAGATTATTGAAGTGAGGTATTCAGGTTGGCCTAAGAAGAAGATTTTATTGTTTCGGTGTGAGTGGTTTGACCCATCACATAGAGGCACAAAGGTGGGTCAATGTCTGCTCTAGCTCCTGGCCAGAAGGACAGACTTGGTAGAGTCATGATTGAGCCGGATGGATCATCGTAAGTTTGTTTTTTTATTTATTTGTTAGTTTATTTTATTTATTTCTTATACTTTAATATATTATTCATGAACTAACATATTTATTATGTGTTTTGCAGGTGGCATCCTTCAAAGGATGCTGCCCGGGCTTTAAAAGAGTGTTAGAAGACTCTATACACAGGCTTATCACTCTTGGAGCGAGATTCCAAACAGTATACGCCAGGCGATGTTTAATAACTTTAAGGTATATATTTTTTAGTTAAGTTTAGTATATTTTAATTCTTTTTACTATCGATCTAATTAACGTTATTCAATTTTTTTTCAAACTATGTGTACTTGGGAGTCGAGGTACAATTTGGTTATTGGGACCACATTTGAGAGAAAGGCATCTGCCAGACTGTCTAGCTGGCTAAAGAATGTTCGGGATAGTGGTGAACGTCCCGATTGGATGTTGCCTCATATTTTTGATGAATTGGGTCAGTATTGGAACACAGACAAGTTTAAGGCAATATCAGATCAAGCCAAACAGGCTAGAGGTAGTCTTAAAGGTGGCTCATTGCACACCGGAGGTGCAAAGACGGTTGGAACAGATGGTAAGTTCTAGTTCAAACTTTTAAATAAATAATTAGTTGATTCATATATATCGTTATAAATTTCAGTTTTTACTTATAGGAAAAAGAATTGGGACGCACTCCTATTGAACCATAGGTTTTCAAGAAGACTCATGTCAGGAAGAAAGAAACTGAGTCAGATCCGGATGTATGGGTGGAGGAAAGGGCCGAACGAACTTTTGTAAGTTATTTAATATGAATAATATATATTAATAGTGAATATATTTATGATATGTATATATATTGATGTCATTTTTTATATTTAATATGCAGAATGACTTTCATCAGTACGTCGCTGAGAATCTAGATAGTTCGGTCCAATTGACCCCTGAATTCTCCACCCAGATTTGGAAAGAAAAAGTGGTAGGGGGGACACACAAGGGTAGATGCTATGGTCTAGGCTCTCAAAACGATGTTAGATGACTCCAGTCAGGCTTAGAAGGTATTGGATTATCACATCAAGCCGAGGCACTTGACGGTGTTCAGATTGCTGCTATGTCGGATCAAATAGCTAAACTTACAACGGCACTAGCAGAGTCGGAGCGGAGAAGAGTAGCTGAACAAGAAAGAATGAGTGACACCGTTCAGCAAATCAAAGAACAAGTGATGAACCTCGCTCGTCGATCTACTACTTCTGCTCCCGATGACACCGACGACGAGAGTGATGAGGATGATTATGTAGATCTCACTCCTTAGTTTAGATCTCTGGACATTTATGAACTTTTTGAAAATTTTAAACGAATTTTAAAAGACTTTATAAGTCTTTAATTTATGATTTAGATACTTTTGAATGTTATTTTAAGTTTGTTATTTTATGTTTTGTTTAGATTGTTTATAATTATGTGTGTCTGATTAGGCTGAATAGTGTAGAATTGAATTGAATTGAATTGCATTTGCAGGTGGCCTGGGAAGCAGAAACAGGCAATTTCTGCTGTCAAAAATATAGCAGAAAAAGCGACGGACAACGTGGTTTAGTCCGTCGCTTTTCTGGGTTTTAGATTTTTAAAAAACCCAGAAAAGCGACGGACATCATGGTTTTGTCCGTCGCTTTTTTGGGTTTTTAAAAATAAAATTTCCATAAAAGCGACGGACAGTGTCCTTTTGTCTGTCGCTTTTCTGGGATTTTCAAAAATAAAATTTCCAGAAAAGCGATGAACTGCGTCGCCTTTTAGAAATAAAAAAAAATAATTAAAATTGAAATAAAGCGACGGACTCCGTCGCTTTTTTTAAATTTTCTTTTTTAAAAAAAAAGTAAAAATGCGCGGAGTCCGTCACTTTGTGAAAGGCGTTGAGCGAAAAAGCGACTACGTCGCTTTTCTGCGATTTTGATGAAAAAAGCGACGCAGTCCGTCGTCGTTTTTGGAAAATTTTTTAGTAGTGCATTCAAGTTAAGTTCAAGAACGATCAAGATCAAGACCGCCGGATTCAAGGTCAAGTTTGAAGCCCTTGAATTCAACTAGAAGTTAATATCAAGATAAAGTTCAAGTTCAAGTTCATTGAAGATTCAAGAACAAGCTCCAAAGCCCTTGAATCCAAGATCAAATTCAAGATCAAGATCATCAAGTTCAAGTCCATATCAAGTTCATCAAATCCAAAAATCAAGATCAAGACTACAAAATTCAAGATCGAGCTCGAAGCCCTTGAATTCAAGTAAAAGTCAAGATCAAGATAAAGTTCAAGTTCAAGTTCATCGAAGATCAAGAGCAAACTTTAAAGCCATTGAATCCAAGATCAAGTTCAAGACAAATTTAAGATCAAGCTAAAGAGCCTTGAATTTATATTTGAAAAGATGAATTTAGAGGAATTGTAGAAATTGTAACACTCCCACTTTAAAACAATAAATTCGATTGTTGCATAATTTTTCGTTCTTGATTATTAGTATCTCGACGCGAATTTTATTGTCTACATATGTTATCTAGTTTGAATTTTTTAAATTTGTGGTTTAAAATGAATTTTTACAATGATACCAACAATAATTGTGTGATTCTTTGTTTGACACTTGGATACTGACCCATATTCTTACTTGTTTTTACCACCCTTTTCCACTCACCCCTCTTTTATTTCATTTTCATATTCTTTTTACTCTTAATAAATATCCGACTCTCTAAATACATAATTAAGCAGTTGGTATTTAATAAAAATATTAATAAGTATCTTTTTTGGGTCAAAATAACTGAATAAAGCCTTAGGACTGAATATTAAAAGTAATTTTGTTATTCAATATTTTTAATAATATCAAATTAACTGTTAAAAAATCAGTATCTTCTCAATTACTTGCATTTTTCAAAAAAAAAAAAAAAATTAAATCAAATTTATTATTCCATAGTTTTTTGGTTCTGTTTTAGTTCATATATATGCATACATTTTTCTTATTTGAAATTATAATTTTTTAAATACTCAATAGAAAAATGCTACTAAAAGATATATTGTAAGTGAATGTGAAGACTTCTTGATATATAGAAAAAGAGAAAATGGTCAAATGTCCCCCTAACCTATACTCGAATTTCCAACTATACACTTGAATTTCTCGGGGGTTCTATCACCCCCCCTGAATTGTTAAAAATTGAAATAATTACACCCCTAAAAAGTCACAGCCACATTTATGTTGATAAGTGAAATGCACGCGTTTGACATGTGGAAATTTTATTAAAAACTTCTTTTGTTTTAGTTTTTTCCTTATTGATTCACCATTTAAAAGCTTTGTTGAAGGTTAAAAGGTCAAAATTTATAAATCTGTGTCTTTTGATCTTCTTATTTGAATTTTGTTGATTATAATGTTGATTGTTGGTTGTTTGAAGCTGAAAACACTGGTTAATTGATTTCATAGATGTGATTTTTAGTTCTGAAGAACACCGGATTTCCATGGAAATGGATAAGCTTCCATATGATTTTTTTGAATCTATATTCTTGAATTGGGAGCAAGTGATTTTGTTGATGGTTTGAAGAACTTCGTGTGGCTGAAAATTGAAGTTCAAGGTTGAAACCGTGAAACACAACTTAAACCACCATTAAAGTTAGTTTAGAAGCTTGAGTTCTTGTTTTGACTTGCCACAAACGATCTCCGTTTTAAGTGGGTAATATACCAAAAGAATCGAAACGGTGAGAAAAGTTCATATCTAGAATTTGGAGTGATTTGAAGAAGAGTTGAGGTGATTTGGCATCAAAATTTTATAGCAATTGTTTTAAAGAAGATGAACTGGGTTGCATTTTTAGGTTTGCAGAGAAATTATCAATTGTTAAATAAGTTGAAGAATATTATTTGAAGCTAAAATTAGGTTAATCCACTAAATTGATTGTCTAAAGAATGAAGAAAAATATGTAAAACGACATTGACGAAACTTGAGCTTCAAACCTGAGATAAATCAAATCACAAAAATTGGCAATTTATAAGAATTTCCGTGGGTCTGTTGGAAATTAAATATAGGATCAGAAATTTTCTTTCTATTGAAAGTTTATTGAAGAAAATTAGTTGGTTGTCACTGTATTAAGCTTATTCAAGCTTAAATTTGTTTAGATTTGAAATATTTTGAGTCCATAATTCTTAATTGTAGAGAGCGGGGGTGGAATTGTTATCTACAATTTGTGGTGTGTAAATTGACATAGTAATGGCAAGATGATGAAATTTGGTGGCTGCCATTGATGATCTACTTCTAATAGGTATGAAGAAGAAAACAAATTAGAACTAGAAGCAAATACAAGAAAAAGGGAAAAAAAAATAAAAATACGTAAATTTATGAAAAAATATTAAAAGTAAAGTTTTAATATTTATTTTAGAGCTTCACTACACTCCCTTTGCCAAGTAAATATTTAGGGATGTAATAATTTCAGTTTTAAATAGTTTAGGGGGTGATAGGACGTCTGTGAAATTTAAGTGTGTAGTTGAAAATTCGAATATAGGTTAAGGAGGGATTTGACCATTTCTCTATAGAAAAGTAAATACTATTTTTAATAATAATAACAATTAATAATAATAATATAATATAAAAATTGATTGATATAATAAAAATAATAATTAAAATAATTATAATAATATAAAGAGTAGTTAATTTAAAAATTATACGGAACCAATTGATTCTTGAAGAATAACTTAAGTATTTTAAATTTTAATTCAAAAAACTTAAATTTTACTTTGTGACCCGCCTCACTTTAAACATTTTTTTTAAAATCATTTATGAATCTGTCGCACCTTACCCCGTTATGCCTCCATTGTCATTTTTATTTTAAAATATGGTTATGATGAAAAAAATAATTTATAATTTTAAAAAAAGATCAGAACTCCGAACAAATATAACTCAAATAGATTGATAATTGTTATGAAAAGTATAATTTCACAATTTATTTTGTAAATTTTTGATATATTCTAAATAGAATATATGTACGTGTTTGCTTGGTACCTTGAGATTTCTAATTACAAAAAAAGTTTTTTCAAGGTGGAATGACCTAAAAGACCCTTATACTTGGCTCCGTTTGTCACCTAGACCCTTCTACTCATGACTTTGCCAACTGAATACTTAAAGTTATTAAAACACACTATTTTAAACTCTTTTGACCGTTGACTAAGTTTATGTGGTATTTTTTTGCTGAATCGGATCAAGAGAGTGGTTACACACGTTTAAAAGCAAGTGAAGACAACTATTTAAATTATTTATTACAAAAAGAATTAAAAGAAAAGTATAACAATTAAAAAAATAACCCTTTCCCAATATGTTGTACGTTTCTTCTTCTTCCTCCTCATAATTTCACCCAACCCCCACCATCACCACACACATCTTCTTCAATCTCTTCCAATACTCTTACCCACAATTCTTCCTCTTTCTCTTCTCATATGCTACCTATCAATTGAGAGTTCTATAATGATTGAGAAAAAGATATTTATTTAGATTTGGGTAAAAGAGAGGGGGGAAAAGAGGTTCTAAATTGTGAAATAGATGCGGATTTTAGATGGGTTTTTGAAAGACATGTTTGAGATTCTTTCTAAATGTAAGACAATTTTATTGAGAGCATTTTTGAAGAGTTTTCTATAATGACCCATTTTTGGTCTCCTTCTCTTCTTTCTCTTATCCTCCATTTGAGTCACTTTATTTCTCATCATCATTAAAATAGCAAAATTTATAATAAAAAACATAACAAAGCTTTGCTTATCTCTAATTCCTCTTCAACGTAAAAAATTCACTAGGAAAGAAAAAAATGAATGATTAGTAGCAAAATAGATGGAAAATATGGGAAGAGAAGAAAAAATGGAAATAAATCAAGAAAGAAAGGATTTTGGAGATTAGTTTGAGATTTCTTTTTAAAAAATATTATTTGTAATAAAAAAAATGATGTGGCAATATATTTCTGATGTGGATAATGAGGTGTTATCCACGTCAGCGCGATTGGGAGACACACATGATCAGAGAGGTTTAAAATACTGTGTTTTAATAACTTTAAGTGTTCAATTGGCAAAATCATGAGTAGAAGGGTCCAGATGACAAACGGAGCCAAGTACAAGAGTCTCCCAGGTCATTCCGTCTTTTTTCAATCATGATAAGTTTATTAATTGTTACATGACATCTAAGTTAATAATCTATACTAATTAAAGATCTGATCTCTTTATGTTTGAGTTAATTTGATTCTATTAAAAAAATATTGAACACTAAGCTTATTGTTAATATTAAGAGTTCTGAAAGTGTTTCAGTAAATATAACAGAAAACATGTTTGTCTGTTTTTTTTTTTTATATCAAATGTATTAATTATTTAATTGTGTATTTGAGAATTGAAATTTGTTAGAAAAAAAAAATGAAAGAAGATAGAAGTGAGTGGAAGAGAAGTTAAAAAAAAGTAAGAAAATGATCCACTATCAAAGTGTCAAACAAAGAGTATAGCCTCACACCACTATGGTTGATTGTGCCTCTATCATTATAAAAAAATTCGTCTAAAATAACTGATAGATATTTATATTACTCTAAGTCAACATTTTAAAAATTAAATTATTACTAAAAATAAAAATATATTATTATTTTTTGCACTAAGTAAAAGAAAAGTAACATAGAGTATAAAAAAAAGTGAATCATATAAGTTATGACAAAAAAAAGAGATTATTTTGACATACATGAAATTTGTTTTTGGCATAATCTCCTTGTGTATGATACTCATTAGTTCAGCTATTTTAAATTCACGCCGCATGAAAATTATTAAAAGAAGAAATGCTTGGAATTTCCATTGAAACCTGTCATTATAAATTTCTTGTACATGAAATCTCTCAAGTACCATAACATCAGCATGGATGATTCAAAAAAAGTTAGCTAAGTGCTTACGTATTTGGACAAACATGAGTTAATTTAATAATCATTTGTTTTTTCAAGTCTTAGACAACTTTTGGTGCTAAGACACTTTCATTGATTTTTCCTACTATAAAATAACACCATAATTCAAGAGAGAATCACCACTAAGATTTCCTTTAGTGCATAGTAAATTAGCAAAGCATAACCAAAGTTGTGATCTTTATGGCTCAAGTTAAGTTGCTAGGTTTTTGGTATAGCCCATTTAGTCACAGAGTTGAGTGGGCTCTAAAGATTAAGGGAGTCAAATATGAATATATAGATGAAGATAGAAATAACAAGAGCTCTCTACTTCTTCAATCAAATCCAATTCACAAGAAAATCCCAGTGCTCATTCACAATGGCAAGCCCATTGTTGAGTCTATGGTCATTCTCGAATACATTGATGAGACATTTGATGGCCCTTCCATCTTGCCTAAAGATCCTTATGACCGTGCTTTAGCTCGTTTCTGGGCTAACTTCCTTGATGATAAGGTAAATTCATTTTCATACGACATATATAAGATATTCTAGTGAGCTTGGTATACTTTACATAATTTTGTATAATAATCTAACTTGCATGAGATTGAGACAGAGACGTAGTATCGTCATGAAAGTTGTTAATTTTTTGAGTGTTTTGTAGGTGACCGCTGTGGTGAATACTTTCTTTCGCAAAGGAGATGAGCAAGAGAAAGGTAAAGAGGA
>JAJOOR010015408.1:0-13929 GCA_036250505.1 Solanum acaule
AAACTTGTATAATATTCTAATCAATTATATTATTAGTACATTTTCTATGATTTTTCAGCACTTGAAAATTCAAAGCCTCTCTATAAAACTTGTATAATATTCTAATCAATTATATTATTAGTAAAGTTTCTATGATTTTTTAGCACTTAAAAATTCAGAGCCTTTCCATAAAACTTGTATAATATTCTAATCAATTATATTATTAGTACATTTTCTATGATTTTTCAGCACTTGAAAATTCAAAGCCTCTCTATAAAACTTGTATAATATTCTAATCAATTATATTATTAGTAAAGTTTCTATGATTTTTTAGCACTTAAAAATTCAGAGCCTTTCCATAAAACTTGTATAATATTCTAATCAATTATATTATTAGTACATTTTCTATGATTTTTCAGCACTTGAAAATTCAAAGCCTCTCTATAAAACTTGTATAATATTCTAATCAATTATATTATTAGTAAAGTTTCTATGATTTTTTAGCACTTAAAAATTCAGAGCCTTTCCATAAAACTTGTATAATATTCTAATCAATTATATTATTAGTACATTTTCTATGATTTTTCAGCACTTGAAAATTCAAAGCCTCTCTATAAAACTTGTATAATATTCTAATCAATTATATTATTAGTAAAGTTTCTATGATTTTTTAGCACTTAAAAATTCAGAGCCTTTCCATAAAACTTGTATAATATTCTAATCAATTATATTATTAGTACATTTTCTATGATTTTTCAGCACTTGAAAATTCAAAGCCTCTCTATAAAACTTGTATAATGTATAATCTATATAAGTGAAATGATATTTTTATATTTGTTAAAAGAATGTAAAGAAAGGATAGAAGTTCAAGAAAAATCAAATTCTTTCTTCAAGTATATGTATTACTAAATTTTAAAACATGAATATTTATTTTTAATCTTTTAACTTAATCTCCTCAAATACTTTCCGACATAATTACTCATTATCTTTTGAAAATTGTCCAATCATATTCCCTTTTCATCTTCTAACTTCACAATAATAAAGATAAATAACCAAAATATATTTTCAAAGTCTCAACATAAAATATAAGAAAAGCTATTACAGAAATCACGCATAAAAACATGTTATAAAATATGAAGAAGTATAAACATTATTACCCATTAATTATCCCATTTAATTTGAGAATATGCAAGTAATTAATATAGTCAGGAATAGGAAAAACAAATCATTAGTATAGTGTTACTATAAAAATCAGTAAAACATTATAAATTATTTTTTTTAATATTAGAATCGCAATACAGAATTTTAAAAACGGCTCTTACACATATAAATGATTAAAAATAATCATATTTATGATGGGGAATGCAACTCTAGGTGCAATCCATTTATAAAATGAACTTTTGAGGTTTGATAAAGAGAAATCATGAAAGAATTAAAATAAATAAATAATTGTATTATTTTTATGTTCTTAATTATTAAAGTATTTTAAAAAATGAAACTAATATACAATTTTTTGAGCTTTTGTTGATATCCATTTTCACAAGCCATAGCCATCATTCAATAGCCTTCATCTTCTTTCAAGTCAATCCAAAGCATCAAACATAATAAGCATTGAAAACGTGAATACTTAAAATGCTAATGTTCTCCTTCCAATAAAGTTTTACAATATCTCTGTTTATATTATTACAATACAAAATACCAAATAATTATGAATATGAGTATTAATTATTTGAGCAAAAAAGATTATCCTAAAGGTGTAGTAATGGGGTAATGAGAAAAGATCCAAAAAAAGAAAGAAGAGAAAAGACAATAATCAACATGGGTTTTGGTGCACTGATGAGAGTGTTACCCTTAACCAGAGGTCTCGAATTTGAGTCCTTGTATGAAGAGAATCCTGTTGTGAGCACCACCCTCGAATGGGCCCTGCAGAGCGCGATTTGAATTTAATCAAAGCTCTTATGTGGGCTCCGAACACCCCGTGGAAAAAAAAAGAAGAGAAAAAACAATTAATGAATACTAATGAAAGGAAACAATTGCTTATTCAAAAAGAAATTAAATAAAGCACAAAAAAAAAAGTTAAACAAACCTCACAAAGCCGCCACAAAGAAATTCAATAGGAAATCCCACTAAAGCCTAAATAAGGGTCAGGAAAAAGAAACAAAAGTTAACGAAGCTTACCAGTCATCCGTCTCCATTGACATTTCAAATTTCTTCGCCACAAGATATATATATATATACAATTTGAAAAATCATCATTAATTTTCTTCATTTAGTAAAAAAAATAAAAATATATTGAAAATGAAAGATTTTAAAACTGAAACTTAATTGGGTTATTATTCCATTTTTAAATGTCTAATTAATCTCTTCAATTGAGTAATGACTTTGATTAGAACGGTTGCAATGGATGAAAACCGTTTTTTTTTTTTTTTATCTTTAGACATGAATACACATTAGATTGAATTACAAATTAAAACTTATTTAATAGAAACAATGAGGAATTAAAGCTATTTTTTTAGAGAAAAAAAAAAAGCAGAAAAGATAAATATGAATTGTAGCTATAGAGATGTGTCATATCACCATTTTATTATCTAACTTTATATTATACATAGATTTAGATTGATACATAGATATAGATAGATTGTAAAGAAATTAAATAATAAAGAGAGAAGATATTAAAAAAATGTTGTCATTTTACGATTAGAAGAAGGTAAAAAAAAAGAGATACAAATAAAAATAAATTTATTAAAATTGAAAATTAGAGAGGTGTGAGTTATAGATAGTTACTCTTTGTTAATTGGGATATGAAGAGTTTTTGTTGTAATTGTTCCTCTATTAATAAAATATTTATTTACAATAAATTAATTAATTTAATTTTACAATAAAATAATTGATTTAAATAAGAAAAAAGGGAAAAAAAATATATGAATGGAGGTCATAGAGAGGTGCCACATTACTTCTCTATGTTTCTCCTCTTTATATATATAGATTTTGAACTTCACAGACTTGAAGCCACTCTACTTAGACATTCCATTGCCCCCAAAACACGAATTTATACAAATTTTGTAAATAAGCTGAATGGAGATACATAATAGGGGAAATAGGATACAAATAAGCAGTCCCGCGCAGGGGTACGATCCTAAACTATGCCTTCACGTGAAAAATCCTTAAATCTGAACTTCTTCTTATCTCCGAATGTCGACGCCTTTGGATGAAATGGTAACTTGTCACTTCTTCGACTCGAACAAACTATTAAACTCTCAACCCCAAGAGACAAAGTTTTGCCAAATGACGTATACATTCTTCAAATTTAAACACATAAACATGATTGTCTTTTATTGATCAATAGGTCAAATCGGCAAAAGGTGGGCTTTTAATGGGCCCAACACGCCTTGGGTGTTGGGTCAGCCTAGTTCAAAATGCGGTAAAAATTTGGGATTTGGTTTCGCTCTACGCTAGTTGACTAAGAGTGGCTTTGAAAGACCGGGAACCCAAGTGGACAACTTAGGCTGAAATTCACGACAACCATTGGACGCATGACGTACCAATAAATCGCCGATCCTTTCGGAAAAGGGTTGAGTATAAAAAGTCCGGCTGCGATTATGCAGAAACCGTCCTTAATATACTATACATACAAGAGGATATGCCATGAAATGCAATGACAGTTATAAATATTTAAACACGTTTAGCGCAAATAAGATATTCAACAATTAATAATAATCAGTCAAATAAGTCAAATCTTATGGTTAGAACTTAATTAAGTCTCCAGCGGAGTCGTCATTCTGTTTTACTCGAAAATATATGTAAAAGAAAAATGACTGAGTTTTCGAAAAATCGATTAAACTTATGATTTAAGAGAAATCGAATTTCCAAAAGAACAGAGTCGCCACTTAATTTTTTAGTAAAAATCAAGAAAAAAATTAAAGGTTTCAAAAGATTTAAACAGGATAAAATCAATTGAAAATAAAAGGGTTCGAAGTTCAATGTACATTCCGAGAAGGTATTAGGCCCTCGAAATGCCCGCTAACTTGCGGTTGACCGGCGATTTGACTAAAAAATGATTTTTGACTAACTTAGAAATTTTAAATAAGTAAAACTCATAACGACTTTGACTAATTTTGAAATTTTAACTAAGTAAAAAGAACTCATTTATTTAGCTTATTTTTGAAATTTTAACTAAGTGAAAAAACTCATTTATTTTAACTTTTTTTTTTTTGATTTTAACTAAGTAAAGGAACTCATTTATTTCTTATTTATTTATTACTATCATTTTCTAATTAATTATTCTTAAGGGGGAAATAAACTAAGGGGGATCATTCTAAACAAAACTTAAGTGACAAGATAGAATATAGAAAATAAAGCTAAGTATAAAATATGAATATTTTAATTTGAATGTGACATAAAAATGAAATGGCTATCTTTTGGGAATTTAAGTAAATCAAAACCATAAAATAAATCAAGTTAGTCAAATAAATACAATATGAATAATAAGAGAGGGAAAGGAAATAATCAAATTTGGGCCTTTGGCCCAAATTTCCCATATCTTGCACCTGCTGAAATCATCTAAGGCCTTTGGGCCTGTTTTGCCTTTGGAAAAATCTGTGTATATCCTTTACGTATATCACTGTATACAGGCCGTATTTCAATCTATTTTCGTGTATATCGGACTGAATACCGAATGTATACAGTCTATTTTGACCCCTGCAACCTGCCTTTCATTTTTGGAACCTGTATATCGGTGTTTTTGCCATGTATATCAGTGTATACGGCTGTATACAGCTTGATTTTAGCTTGCCAGGACATTATTTTTGATTTCCAGCCCTGTATTTCAACTTTCCAGACCTTCTGACTCGATAGAAAATATAGGATTGGGCCTGTAGGGCCCAATCCCCGAAATGCAAGAAGAGGGAGCCTTCGAAGACTCGGAAAGAGGCAATTCATGCAACAAAAAAAAAGAGAGAAATGAGGCAAGAATTAGTATCCGAACCAAATAGAACAAACGAGATACAATCTAATCGAACTAAAAGCTATCTAGAAAACCGGAAAAAAAAAAAAAAAAACCATTTCAATTATTGGTACCCAAAAGCAATAAGTGACCAAAAAAAAGGGATAAAGCTAAATTAGCTTAATAAATGACAAAATAACAAAAGAACCATACTAGAATACTCAATAGTAGCATGTGTGCACTTACGAGTTATAAAATCTAAGAAGTCATACTGTAAAGGGGGGAAAGCAAGAATAAATTAATACTTAGCCAATAATCAATGGTAATTCAAGATGCCGATAGAAAAGGAAAAAAAAAAAAAAAGAGAAAATATTGCATAATCGGCAAGCTACTCACTTCATGCAAAAGAAATAAAATAAAATGAATAAAATATGTCGATGTAGCCTAACGAAGCATGCTTAAAGGTCAAGAATTCTAAAGATAGCAGCAGGCCCAATCATTTTGGAAGAAAATTGTCATTATATTCGAACAACTAAACTCGGTGAAGGTATTGTTAGACAGTAACAACAAGCTATGCTAAAACACAGGTCATGTCCATGATATTGATACCTCCAAATCAAACAAGGCAGAAGATTATCACTAAGCAAAAGAAAGGATTGACCTTAGTAAAATAATGCATTAGAACAGTGACATCACAGGCAGCCTGTCAAATTCGGAGTTGAAACCAGATGGGCAGTAAACTGCTCGAATGAAACCAAAGATAGGCACAATTTGCTCATAGTCTCAAAATCGAATTAAAGACTCTAATGATCAACCTATGATATCAAGAAAATTCTTAGACACAAGAGTCGGATCAAGGTGAATACATGGTTCAAAACAACGCGGAGTTAAAACTTAGACAACGATAATTTGGTTTGAATCTAGATTAAGACAAAGCATAAATAACTCAATAGTCTAACAGTAAAGTAACAAGCCATGAATACTCATATTCAAACCAAACAAGAATCACAGAAAAACCCAATAAAGTCGGATCCATTGCACAACACTCGGAGTCGAAATGAAACGTAAACAAGGGGGAGATATTACCTTTCTCCGGGCAGCGAACGAGACGATGACGAACAGAGAACGAGCAACTTCACCACCAACAAACTTAGAAGGTTCCGACGAGCAGCGGGAGATTGGAAACGAAGTGCTCCTTGAACTACTTGTCGGTTTTCGTGTCTATTTTAGACTCAAGGAAAATCATATATCACTGTGTCTTATCCCTTTTCTTGACTCAAGATTTTTCGACCCTTTCTAATTTTTCTCCTAACTCCCCAAAAAATCCCCCCCTCCCCTCTAATGAATAAGGGGAAATATATATAAGAACTAGAGTTTGGAATGGGGGGAAAAGAAGATGAAAAAAATTCAAATTTCCCATTTTTGAAATTCAAAACTCAAAAACCTTTCCCCTTCCGGCTAAACACCCTTTCTATCAAGTTTCGTCCCATTCCGGAAGAGGAAATGGGACAGCCGCGTGCTGCGATTCGTACGAGTAAAGCTGTGCGGATCTGAGGAAGACGATACGGACTACGCGCGAGTGAGTAGGATTGCCGGTTTGCGAGTTGCTGGACTGCCCGACATGGGCTCGAGTTCTCGCGGGCCACTGGATTTCGCACGATTCTGGGATGCTGCTACTGGGATCGCTGGGCTGCTGTTGCTGGGTCGATTTTTTTCTGGTTTACGCGGAGAAGAAGATGCTGTACATACAGGGGTCAGCTGGTACTGTTTGTTGTATTGCTGGAGAAAAGAAAAAAAATAAAAAATAAAAAAATGGGCTGAAACGTATGTAATTGTATTGTATGTTTGGATTGTTGTATGTTATTTGGGCTGCTGGGTTGGGTTTCTTTTGGTATTGGTGGGTGAATTGGTTTGAAGGAAAAGTAAATAGGGTCGGTTGGGCAGAATACAAAGGCCCAAAAATTCGGTTTTTCTGGTGGGTTGAAAGCAAAGTGTGGAGATAACTACAATTGGACTTACAAAGGATTAAGATCATAACCAATTAAGTTTAAAAACTTTAGCCAAATTGAAATTAATCGGTGAATTCGGCTAGCGCTCAAACAAGATAAATTAATATTGATTAATTAACGAGCTTCTAAATTTTAACGAAATGAAATAATTAACTTAATAAACTAATGATTCAAAAATATAAATTATTATATAACTAGACTACTTTTAATAGAATATTTAAAATAAAATCTTTTCGAGATGATTTCCAAATATTTATAAAATATACTAATTATAGATATATAAAATTATATGAAATAGATGTATTATTTATAAATTATGAAAATCGACCAAAATCACTTAAGATGACTTTGCAAAGTATTTGAATTTTATAAAACTAATTATTCTAAATCGTTTGGAAATTAAGAAGCTCGTGAATTAATCTCTATCGGGGAGGGTCAAAATTGGGTGTCAACAGTAGTTTTATTTTATTTGTTTGAGTAATTTTTTTAATTTTATATATGAAAAAAAAAGGCCAGTACAATCATGTATCTCTTCCACGTGTTGTAACATTAGTGGATTTCTTTCAACTTAGAGACAAAACCCAGCAAAATAACATCTACTCACAAAAGATGAAGAAGAGGGAATGAAAGGGACAAATCTCCTCTCTTCCTGATACGTGTACTACACTCTTTCTTTTATTTTAAAAAAATTTCACATAACACTTTACAAGGACAAAACATTCAACATTGACATATTAAATAAATTATTAATATTAGTTAAAGTTAAACATTAAAGAATCACTATCCTAGAAAAATAATTTTTTTATATGAAATAAATTTAAACTGTTTTTTTTTTCTTATCGCACTCCATCAATTCCTCTCACCGTACTCCCCCCGTCAATTTTTTAGATATTTTTTTTTTAAAAAAAAATCTTTTACAAAAGTTTTTTAAAAAATATTATATTTTGTTATATATATGTGCGCCCGCGCATATCTAACATAAAACAAGAATAATGTAAAATAAATAAATAAATTAGGAGCAAAGGATTAGACGGGGTGTGGTAGAATTTTATTTTTAATTTAAAAAATAAAATAAAAATGACATAATTTTTTTCTAGAAAAGAGTGACTGGTGGGTGGGGGTGGGGGAGGGGGGTGAAGTATGATTTTTTAAAAGAAATTTTAAAAAATTAAAGGACAATAGGAAGGGGGGGAGGGGGGGAGGAGGAGGTGGTGGAGTAGGGTGAAAAAAGTATTTTTAAATTTTATTTTTTAAAAAATAATTTCTATTTTTGGGGATAGTACTACTTTAATTTTTTACTATATTAATAGTTTATTTAATTCTTGTCATGGTGAAATATTTTATCCATGCAGCAAAGTTTTTTCAAATACACACATTATTGGGGTGTGTTTTTCAAACTAATAAATGATAGTTTAGCTATAAAACTCACTCACAATAGTTTAGGTATGAAACACAATAAAAGGAGATAATTTAAGTGTGTTTTTTATACTTGTCTCAATTACTAGATTCTGGATGTCCCATGCAAAATTTTATAAATTCGTTAGTACGATTAAAATTCAATGAAAACTTGTATGTAATAAGTACTACAATGCAACAATCTCAAATAAATGTTATGATGATAAATTCTTTTATAGAAAATTAATAGAGAAAAAATATAAGAAATAAACATAGAAGAAGAAAAATAGCATTCGCATCCTTCATAAGACTTTAAGCATAACAATATATAAATGGAAAAAGAAATACAAAATCGGTACATAATTTTCGGAGTTTTTGTCGACATCTTCTCTCATATCCAATCAAATTTAAAAGTCTTCTCCATCGACTCAAACTAAAGCACGAATCAAATAGAAAAATCACTTCATTTCGTAAAGTGTATATAATCAGACTAAGGTAGATATACCATACACTTTAGATGTTGATGGCTTCACTACTTTAACTAGAAAATGAAAAGGATAATTTTGAATGTGAGTTTCATGAACAGAAAAAAATAAATCTATATAGATAAAAATAGAGGAATATCAAAAGACAATCTTAAAGTTTTAAAATAAATATTTTAAGGTTATGAATATGAAAAGCATGAAAATTATGGATATTAAGCATGACAATTGAATAGGTAATTAGATATAAGTTATGGAGACAAATATTTAACACATAAAGAAGAAAAATAATTAAAAATTGTAGATAAGAAAAAGAAGTGCAAATAATATTTAAGTGAAACACCACTAGTGAAATTTCAAAGGGTCAAAATAGATAAAAGAGAACAACTTTAAGAATATTAAATATATGCAATGAAGCTCCATTAAAATCTAGAAGAGTAAACAATCCTCCTTTGAGCACATGAACTCTCCATTTACTCAATGTAGTAATTGATTATCACTAATATTTAAACATGTAATTAAATTTATAATATTTTAAATTAGTGTTGGGGTAAAATGGTATTTCAACTTTTAACTTTTTTTTGTTCCCACTTTTAGTAATACTAGTTTTGAAAACGTGCGCTGCACGTTTATCCCAAAATACTTCATATAAATTTTGATTGCAAATAACATATTTTATGCCCTTCAAATCTATTTATATTTCCTAAAAAAAATCATAATTTTTACAATAGAAAATACACATATTTTCCTAATAAAAAGAATATATCCTTAATTATAAAATTGACTAAAAATGCATACAGTAAAAATAACTAACTATTGTATAAATATAATATTCAAATGAGGATTCTAAAATACCACATACTAAGTTAATGTATACAAAGCAATAAAACTTAAGCATAGAGATTTTCTCTTCTTTTTTTCATTAATTCCTTCTTTCGTTTATTTGACTGTAGGAGACTTTATTCTTTATGACTTTGTATATGTGTATCCTTCATTGTATTTTTCAGGTGTTAGATGAAGGGATTATAGGAAATTAAAAGGAAAAACAATCACCTAGTGATGAACGGGGGTATATAGATTCAGAGGATAAGCTAGAATTTCCTTTCAAGTATGAAAATAAATTATGAATCAATGGAACTTATTTCAATATTAACTTATTGAATCTCCTGTTATTCCTCAATAGCTCAATGATAGATCGATCGATTGTTAACTAATTGTTCTTACATAGATCCAAATACTATATGGCACAAGGTGTTGTCTAGTACATAGAGATGGGTGAGGAGATCAAACAATAATTAGAGTTGGTAATGGCACAAACAGACTGGAATGTGTACTATATGAGTTCTGAATGCATTATTAATTTATTAATTAATGGTATTGGTAGGTAAACAACAATTAGTGCTTTATTAATTAATGATAGTGCTTCATTCCTATTGGATGCTTTAGTAAAAACCACATCGATTTTATTCTAGTTGATGTCTTATTCCATAAATATATTTAAAAAAGACCCACGATGTAGATGTAGTCATTTTCTTTAAAATAAAAAAGAAACTCCTATCAAATGTGTGACACTAATGATGGAGGGTAGACCGATGAGGGTAGGCAAAGAAAAAGATTAACAACCATTTAGGCTGGCAATCATTTTTGTCGAATCACACATCGGAATAGCCCAATTAGGAGAGAAACGTAAAAAAAAGATGAAGTTACAATTAATACATAACACAGATTCACTACACTTTTGAGCTTGATGATGGCTTATCCCTAAATGGCTCTGACTAAATGGACATGCAATTTTGATTTCTTAAATTGTATTTTTCTCCCTCGTAAACATGAAAAATCCACTAGTTGTGAAAAGCATTATATTTCCCCAATTCTTATGTAATCTTACCAAATGAGCAAACCATGAATCATATACAAGATATTGGAATATCCTAAAAGCGATGCATTGATGAATCACACATATCTTCACGTTCCTTTTAAAAATAAACTAGCTTTTGGCACGTGTGTTGTACGTGTGTCCCATGTAATTATTTATAGATTTATTTAAATTATGAAAACATGTATGTAATGAGCAATAAAATGCAACAATTATAAATAATTCTTAAAAGTGTGGCAAGAAACACCAATGAAGGATAGAATTGTAATGAGCAATAAATGTACTAATATGATGATTTACTATTCAATATTTAATTTATTAAATAGTTTATAACATTTAAATTTAATGTAGGGATAGAAGTGTAATCTAACTTTTGTCTAACATTCTTCCACTTTTAGTATTGTAATGCTTTATAGCCTCATTTTTTATGGTTTTTTTTCTTTGACCTTCTTTGTTTAGTAATTATATGGTATTTTGTTTGTATAAACAAACATTTAGTATAATATTATCAAGGAGATTAATTTGAATACATTTCATAAAAAAAAAAAAAAAACCTCATCGAAAGAAATTATAATGTGTTTTTTATTTTATTTTATTTTTTAGTATCTTTTTTTTAAAAAATATGGTTTATATTATTTTATTTATTTTCTCATTTTAAAATAACTACTCTACTGTTGACAAAATATATCAACATCCAAAAATAGCGACCGAAGTGCAAAAGATGTCACATAATAAACATTCACAAAAATGACCAAAAAAACAAGCATAATATAAGTAATAAAGAATAAAAGAAAAGGAGTAATTTTCCAGCTTTGCTGCTCAAGGAAGCAAGAGGCGCAAGGTGAAAGAGAGGATGCACATTTTCAAATCTAGAGGTGGTGGTGAGTCCTGAAATGAGACCTCTTGCACGGTGAGTCGACTCCAAATAGCTCCGGAAGTGTTCATGCAAATAAAGAGAGGATAAAAAAAAGTTAGTAAGACGAATCGACCTTAAACTATATCGTATAAAATAAATATAAAATCAAGTTAAGTCGTAGGACGAATATACTGTCCAAAACACGATGCGTGCAAATGCCGAACGGAGCTCAAAGCAAACTACTACAATAATGTATTTAAAGTGCAAAAAAAATAACACGCAAGTCCCTCATATTTAAGTTACAAAGGTATTATACATATTATCACTTTAAATCGAGAATAGAAACATTCTCTAAATGATTCAACTAGCTGGAAAGACATAAACTTAAAAACTAGAATTTAAATCAACAGAAAAGCTTCAAATAATACGCCTACAATTATTGTTCTTCCTTTACATTGCCAAACTAACAGACAAGAGAGAAACAAGTTTTTGAGATATAACACATGCTATTATTTTAATCTGAGACAAAGAATATATATATGCACATTATTTAACTAACAAAGACACCCATAACCTAAACATATACTTGGTGGAAAGTCTAAATATTACAACCATAATTTTTATTTAAAAAAGCACAAAAAACTGCACAAACCTTCATACTAGCTAAGTAAAAACAATAATAACCTACTTTAAACAAGTTTCTATATTAGAAAACATGAGCTGCACATTTCTCCTCATACAAAGGCACCACATGAACAGTGAAAGCTGATTTCAAGTGAAGATTTAATCATAAAAAACGAAACGATTTCTCAAATAAATGACGGCTGAAATGTGAAAGAAATATAGCTTCAGATCTCTCACGAGAACCAAGTATATATTATAGTCACATACATAGCTAATTAGTAAGTAACGTTAATGGCTGTGATCTTCTAAAGATAAAAGAATAACAATATATAGTGGCAGAGTCGGGAATAACATTTAGGGGTGTCAAAATACGAAGTACTAAGTACACATAAAAATCAACAAAATAAATTTTACTAATGATTAAATACAAAATATGAACTTATAATTGATTTAATAAATGCAAAACTTGAAATAAGGTGAAAACAATCGATTAATTAAGAAAAGAGGTGTAAGAAGTGATAATAGTAATTTCGATAATAGAACATATAATTTTAGTAGTAACTATAGAAATATAACCACAACGATAATAATATTAATAATAAATAGTCGTAGCAATTAGAATAGTTGTGAAAAAGATAATTTTATACATTATTAATTTGGAAGCTCGAAAACAATGAATTAGAAGAAAGGAGGGTCAAAATTGAGCGTCAACAGTAATTATTTGGTATTTTGTTTGTATAAACAAATATTTAGTATAATACTATCAAGGAGATAAATTTGAATACATTTCATTAAAAAAATCTCATCGAAAAAAATAATAATGTGTTTTTTTTTTAAAAAAAATATGGTTTGTATTATTTTATTTATTTTCTCATTTTAAAAGGTGACACTGCTTACGAAAAATCTTGACTTTTATATAGTGCAATCAGAAAGCATATGAGTGAATGTTGCAAGAATGTCGAAACAGAGCTGCAACCAAATTCATTTTTACAAAATGGTGACTCTTCTTTTTCCTCCTAATTGATGTTCATCATCATAAATAAGTGTTATGTATATTGTAACAACAGTCTTTTCAACTTTAGATTAATTGATAATTGCTCAATAGATGAAGTTTAATAAGAATATATTAATATCAGGTAAATAATGAAAGATACTTAACTATATTACTCTTATTAGACGTTTCTGTTCATTGCACATTAACAAAACAAAAACAAGCCTTACTTTCTAGCTCTAAATACAAGCTTAAAAGATAAAATGGTAATTCAACTTTGTACTTTAGAGCTTCCCACTTTTAATAATAACTAGTTTTTGAGTACGCGCGTCGTGCGTGTAGCCAAGTGTACCTATTACTATAAACTTATAGTATATGACAATCGTGCTCCACATAAATCTTTAGACATCTTATTATAATGTTTGACTTGTAAATGTTAAGTGTTTATAGGATTTATGTTGCACTAAAAAGTATAAATGATGGTGAATATAGGAAGAATTCTTACCAATTAGTGTTACACATATAAAGTAAGAGTGTTTGTTTGAAAATTAAAATAGTTATCTAATTCTATATGGATCATTGATAATGAACTTTATACATTTAAATCTCTTTATTATTAATTAAAGAGGCAATATACTAATTCATGAGATGATGAACTAATTATAAATGCATGTATAGTCATTCAACATATCTGCCAATTTTTTCATATTATCCATGTAAAACACAAATGATCTGACATATAATAAAATATCTAATCTTTCATTGAGATAATTTT
>JAJOOR010015409.1:0-11283 GCA_036250505.1 Solanum acaule
CTAGCAACATGTCCCCTCCCTTGGCATCTAAAGCATTGAATTGTAGAGGGTCGAGGAAAGTTAGGTTTAACATAGTTACCTCCTTGTGGTTGCTCACTTGCCTTGGATTTGTAATCAAGATTGACTTGGGCAGCTTGACCTCCACCTTTAGGTTGCTCCCTAGAGGATGTTGTCTTCCAATTATCTCTACCTTTGCTCCATGTGGAAGTTAAAGAACTTTTGGCCTTGTATGACTTTTCTTCTTTCAAATCTGCTTCTACCTTTGAGGCATCATGGAAAGCCGCTTCAAGAGTCTCATAGTGCTTAAGCTTCAAGGGCTTCAAGATATCATGCCTCAAGTTTGCCACAAATCGTATCACCGTACATTTCATATTCTCTTCAATTTTAGACTTTATCCGCAAGTTCTCAAACTCATCATAATATTCTTCCACACTTTTGGTACCTTGCCTCAACATGTACACCTACTTGGTTTTGGTTGTAGTTTGGAGTCAAGTATCTCAACTCCATAAGTGCAATCAACTCTTTCCAAGTAGGTAACTCGTAGTTATGATGGCTCTCCCTTTCCCTCCTCTTGGACTCCCACCAGGTTGATGCGTACCCCTCAAATTGCGTGAGAGCATACTTCGCCTTTAAAGTTTCTGAGATATTATTTGTGAGGAAGATCCGCTCACTTTGAATTTTCTATTCCAAGAACTCATCGGGGTCACTACTTCCTTTGAACCATGGAAGTGTGACCTTAAGAGTGTTCAAGCCCTTATCTTGATGATCATTCCTCTCCCTAAACCTATTTCCTCTATTTCCCATCCTATCGCCTTTATATCCCATCCTATCTCCTCTATATCCCATCCTATCTCCTCTATTCCCATATTCTTAATCTCCCATTCCTTGGTCCCACCCCAAGTCCCGAGGTCATACTCCTTCCCTTCGTACTCCATTTCCATCCCTACCCCTAAGCTCCCAAAACTCATCATTATTGAACTCCTCATGAATTTCATCATAGAGAGGGTTTGGTATTGGTAGTCTTGGTAGGGCATTTGTGGTGCATTTTGTGGATGTGATGTGGGTTCATGAAAAGATGCATTTGAATCATTTCAAAATGGTGTTTGGTATTGGACTTGGTTGGCCACAAAAGGAAGATTCTCCTGTGGCGGGTGATAGGGTTGTGGATTTGGATGTGGCGTAGGCTGTCTTAGGTGGTTTGGAGGGTTGGGAGTTTGGAAAGTGGGGCGTTGGTAGTTTTGGGTTCGGCTTTGTGGAGTAGAACATAGATTATGAGCTTGTCCCGGAGCAAGGGTGGTGGAATTCACCGATGCCCTCTTTATCTCCTCATATTCGGGTTGAATTGCTTTCCTTCTATCCTCATTTTCCACCCGTACCAACCTTTCCTCCATACCTCCCATCCTTCCATTCATTTCCGCTACTTGCTTAGAGATGTTGGCGAGAACCTCTATGATGCTCTCCGAGCTCTCCCCAATTGGACTTGTATTAGACATGATACCTACAAAAATCAACAAACGAGATTAGTAGAAAAGCCTCACGTCACTCGTATGTAGCTCTCAACTCACCTTCTATGGCATCATCTCAAAATTGATAGTGAACTAGCTCCGTTCAATCAACTCAAGATCACCTATCCTTTGTGCTGGAGTGGATTCTTGTGACTCTTGAAAGAAGGACGACCCAAAAAAAGAAAAAAAAACTAACGGACTTGAATCAAGAAGGTAATCAACGAATTAAGATGAGAAAAGTAGAATAAAGAAGCACCAAAAGATTCGGACTCAAAATAAACCAAGTAACAAAAGTAGAAGAATTACTTGTTGTTATTTAATTTGAAGGATCAAAGAAATGATTTGATGATTAAAACTAGTTAAGAAGTAATCAAAGATGTTAATTAATTGTTAAATAGTTGAAAATTAGAAGAAAAATGAGTTTAGAAGAAGAAGAAGTGAATTTGGACACTTAGAAAAAATTTATGCCTCAAAGAAGTCCATCACTTGTAAGACTTTCATTGGATGATTTGATGATTAAAACTAGTTAACAAGTAATTAAATATGTTAATTAATTGTTAAATAGTTGAGGAATTGAAGGAAAAAATGGTAGAAAAAAGAATCACGAAGTTTGGACACTTAGAAAAATTTCAAGGTCCAAAAAACTTCCATACTTAGAATATTTTTGGGGTCATAAAAAAAACCTGCAGGTTTTGGTCTCTGAAACTGACGCACGTGCGCGTCAGGTGCGACTGGGCATCACTGGCATACCGTCTGCTGCGCTGGCTGCTGATGCAATGCCATGTGGCGTTGGCGTGGCAGATGGCGCCTGATGTGGCTGCTGATGTGTCGGTCCATGTGGATTTTTTTAATTTTTTTTTTCAGATTTCATTTTTTTTTTCAAAATTCCACTAATGGACCACAAAAAAAACACCTTTGACCAACTTTGACTTGAAAAGTTGGATCAAATGTACTTTCTTCTTTCTTCTTCTTCAAGAGCAACTTGAAGACACCAAGAACACATAGAACACCAAGAACACACACTAAACCCCAATACACTCAAATCAACTCGAAATTGGCTCAAAATTTAGGATTTTCTTCCCTTCAACTAAGAGAACAAAGCCCACTAATTATTAACCTCCAATTTCTCCTCAATCAAAATACTCATTTTCAAAATTTGAAAAGTTTGGAAAGCTTGAAACCCTTCAATGGTAACTTCACTTCTACAACTCCAAATTGAACAAAATTTGAAACCTAGACTCAAAAAACACTAGGGAACAAGGATCTAGTGTCAAAACCAGTAAATCAAAAAAAAAAATCAGATTTGTTTTTTGACAATTTGTTTGGACTCTTAAAAAAAAACCAAGACTAGATTTGTAAGAATAAATCTAAAACCTGGCTCTGATACCACATGATAAAGATCAAGAAAGAAAAGGAATAAAGAAAGAAAGGATATGTGGATTAATACTCAAGTTATTGAAATTATGGGCAACAAGGGACTAAAACCCTCACCTCCCAATTGACTTCAACAACCTAAATTCAACCCAAGGAAGAATAATCAAATGAAACCAAGAATCACAAAGGGGGTAACACTTTGATTAATCAAACACAAGAAGTTAACAAGTAATCCCAGGAGTTCACCCTAATTACTCACTAAGAAGATACTATAATTTGAGAGTCAATATTCAATATAGTTTGGGTCTTCCAAAATAAAAGAGACTACTATTTATACTAATAAAATAAACAAGACACTTCTTTGACAATTTTACCCTTAATGAGATAAGGGCCTTATTTGGTTGCCTTCTTTTGTGAATTCTTGAATTCATGAAATGGCCATTTGCACACATGGGCTCTTTCCTTCTTCCTTCTCATTTTGATGTACCTTACACACATTGTATGTCCTTATTTGGTGACTTTCAAGATCCTCTAATGCTTCCCTTTTCATGAACATTGCTTGTAGGCCTTGGAGATCCTTTGCTTGACTCCGTGTGAATGGTCTTCAGGGGTACATGCCACTCATGTTAGTGTCATCCATGCTGCACATGTTATCAATATTGGTAATTTGAGGATCGTGTTGGAAATTCTTAAGGACCAATAAATTTTTGCAAAGTTTAGCAAATGTGAATTTTGGTTAAGGTCCGTAGCTTTTCTTGGGCATATTGTGTCAAGTATGGGAATTGAGCTAGATCCTATTAAGACGAATGCGGTCAAGAGTTGGCCAAGATCTCTAACTCCTTCCGATATTAGAAGCTTCTTGGGTTTGGACGGTTATTATAGAAGGTTTGTTGAGGGGTTTTTCTCCATTACTTCTCCTTTGACAGCTTTGACTAAGAAGAAGGCTAAATTCATATGGTCGGAAGCTCGTGAGAAAAGTTTCCAAGAGTTGAAAGATAGACTTACTTTCGCTTCGGTGTTGACCTTACCAGAAGGTACAGATGGCTTTGTGGTATATTGTGATGCCTCTAGACTAGGGTTGGCATGTTTGCTTATGAAAAATGGTAAAGTTATTGCCTATGATTCGAGGCAACTTAAAGTACAAGAGAAGAATTATCCTACCCATGACATTGAATTAGTTGCGGTTGTTTTTGCCTTAAAGATTTGGAGGCATTACTTTTATGGGGTTCATGTTGATCTGTTCACCGATCATAAGAGTTTTCAATATGTGTTTAGTTAAAAATATTTGAATCTTCGCCAAAGAAAATGGCTAGAATTATTGAAGGATTATGACATGAGTGTTCTTTATCACCCTGGTAAAGTTAAGGTGGTAGCAGATGCTCTTAGTCGGTTGTCTATGGGTAGTGTGGCTCACATAGATGAAGAAAAGAAAGAGTTGGTTCGAGATGTTCATAGATTGGCTTGATTAGGTGTTCAACTAGTGGATTCCACCAAGGGTGGTGTTAAGGTCCGTAATGGTTCAGAATCATCTTTTGTTATGGATGTGAAAGCTAAGCAAGATCTTGATCCAATTTTGGTAGAATTGAAAGAGGCAATGCTTAAAAAGTCCGTTGAGGCTTTCTCCCAAGGGGGAGATGGGGTACTTAGATATTAAGGTCGATTATGTGTTTCGAATGTTGATGACTTGAGGTAACAGATATTGGCAGAAACCCATAGTTCTCGGTATTCTATTCACCCAGGAGCCACCAAGATGTACCGTGATTTGTGAGAAATCTATTGGTGGAAGGGGATGAAGAAAGATATAGCGGGATTTGTGGCTAAGTGTCCTAATTATCAACAAGTGAAGGTTGAGCATTAGAAACCGGGTGGTTTATCCCAAGACATTGGTATTCCCACTTGGAAGTGGGAAGATGTTAATATGGACTTTATTGTAGGGTTGCCATGTACTCGACGACAACATGACTCGAATTGGGTAGTAGTTGATTCGATGAAAAAATCTACTCATTTCATTCCCGTCAAGGATTCCTATTCAGCGGAAGACTATGCTAAGTTGTATTTGAGAGAGATGGTATACTACATCGAAAATGATCATTAAGAATTAATTGCCGCTAAATATGTATTTTTAGCGGCAATTGTATATGTCCCTAAAGCCTTGTCACGACCCGAGAGCACCCCCTAGTCGTAACACGACGTATTCGACCTCTCAGAGGTCTTATACAAGCCCTTAGCATATCATGAACATTAAAGCATATGAAAATAGCGGAAAATTTAAATCTTTTCTTTACAATCGAAGTCTTTATAAAATAAGAGAGAGTGTATGGCACTATATCTCAAACCATCTATAACATTAGACTTAAATCTCTTTTAATACAAACTTAGGGACACAACCCTTACATAAATCTAAAAACATAAAGTAAAGACATAAGTGGACAAGGTGGGTTTGTCCTCGAAACTATGAGGACTCCCAAGTCTTCATTCCCAAGCTCCTTAGAAACCTATCTTCTATGTACAAGACACCACATCTCCAAACCCTACACTTTGTACAAAATGTAGAAGAAGGGGTTAGCACAAAAAGTACTAAGTATGGAAGCCATGCATAAAAATCATTAAAACATGCTTAAAAGGGACATTTAGTTGAAACCATGCTTTATGCACTTTTGGACATCATCTTGAAAGAGTTGAAGAATCATAAGTCATAAACAACTCACATATAGGTCATCAAAGCACAAAGGGTAATAAACATCACCATAGGCATAGTCTCTAAACATAGTCACAGTGCACATATCATCTATTACAAGACACACCACTCATGCATAGTCAATATCAAGCCAATAACATCATAATAGAACAACAACATAAGTAACCCTAAGTACTTGTGCAATGCATAGATAGGGTCCATAGTCGTATCTACACTAAGTATCACCTTTAGGCCACCATGATCATACTTAACATAAGTTCATACCAACATAAGCCAATATCACATCCATACTTATTTCATAGTAAAGCCACTACTTTAGTAACCCCTAGGGAACACTTGTGCAATGTGTGATTAGCATCCCATAATACTAACCTCACTAAGCACTCCTATAGCGCTACCTTAGTCATGCACTTTATCCTTTAAACTTCATTATAAACAATAGTCATAAGTAGTGATAAGGGTCCCAATTGGAGATGAAACCAATTGAAATCAAATGGGGAATGAAACAACACAAAAGTAAGATAGATGAGAAATAAGAGATGAGAAGAGAAGAAAGAAAGGCAATTGAATAAACAATCAACCAAGGAAGAAGAGAAACTTGAATTCGAAAAGAAACAACTCAAATTGAAAACCACAAATGAGCAATCTCAAGTGAAATCAAGGTTAAAGAAGTCCTAAATCAACAATGAGAATCCACTCATCACTAATCTAGATTAAGCTACACTAAGCTAGGCTATCCTAAAGGGATTCCACCCTTAAACTACACTCTTGAAAGAGTTTGTTCATTTCACATTCAAAATCCATATATTCTCCATCTTCCAAAATAAAAGAGACTACTATTTATACTAATAAAATAAAGAAGACACTTATTTGACAATTTTACCCTTAATGAGGTAAGGGCCTTGTTTGGTTGACTTCTTTTGTGAATTCTTGAAAATAAAGTAAAGAAGACACTTCTTTGACAATTTTACCCTTAATGAGGTAAGGGCCTTGTTTGGTTGTCTTCTTTTGTGAATTCATGAAACTATGAGATGACCATTTGCACAAATGGCCTCTTTCTTCTTTCTCTTCACTTAGATGGACCTTCCACACATTGTACTTCTTGATTTTGTGTCCATCAAGCTCCTCTAATGCTTTTACGCGTTCCATGCTATCCATGTTGTTATCATCCTCCCCTTCTTGAAAAGGATTCGTCCTCGAATCCAAACCTTGCAAAACCATGAAAAGGACAAACAACAAATATATCCTCATAGCATGAGAGTTAGTATAATGGTTAGCACAAAAAGCATTACACCAAGGAGACTCAATCTCAAGGAGCAACCAAGTATCCTCTATTATCAGGACTATGAAGCCCGCAGTTGGAGAACAAGGAAATTGGTTATTCCTCACATCAAAAGGATAATACCACCCAAAATATAACATTACTACAAGCTCGAACGCTTACCGGGGTCAAAATGATAATAGGTCCACATAATGGGGTCATACAAACAAGTATAGACCTCAACGATACCTCGATTGAAATGCAATGCCCATTTAAGACAAATATGAGACTCATCATATGCAAAGAGATAGTAGAGAAATGTGTCATGCACATAAGGGTCATCTAAGATGTTCCTATATGCAAGATTAAAACTAGGTTTAAGGATCCTAGCACTCATTACATCACAAGATGCAACACAAAGACAACATGACGAATTTAAGATAAATCTCCCCCTCTCTTGACAAATAACTCTTATCCCCATAAGATGCACAATCAAAAAGATCATACACAAAGAGATAGTAAAGAAAGGGGCTTAGAAAACTACCCTTCCCCATGCACAATGTAGGCCCCTCAAGTAAATTGTAAATCCTCAAGAAGAACTTTCCATCATAGGGAAAGGCGCCAACAAATCCCTCCAAATTGTTCTTGTCATCTTAACCAAGCATCACTAAACAAATGCCACAATTCAACTCATTACCGGGGTCAAATGGAAAGGAAATCCATGAACATGGATCAAGCACACCTTTATTAACCCGGTTGGCACCCTTATCTTCCAATATCATAGTACTCCACTCAAAAGTGCTAACATCATCATATGCAAACAAGTAGTAGAGAAAGGTGTCACATGAATGAACTTCAATCAAGTTGTTCCCAAGTTTGGCCTCCACTTATATACTAAAGAAGCACAATTCATATGAAGAATTGGAACACACAAGGATGAAGTAACATTTAACACATAAGCGTCCCCTTTCATCTTAACACTACCCTCCAATAAATGTACTATCATCTTCACAAAAGAGATTTCCATCTTTGGAAAGTGTGTCATCACACCATAGTTGATTCTCAAACAATTGATAGCCGCTAAGAGTGGCTACACTTCCAACATTATAAGGCATTTCACTATGCACACTCTCAAGAGTCATGTCATCATCAAACAAGAGATTATCCTTTAATAAACATTCTACCTCAAGATTCACATGAGAAAAACAAGAAATGGTGCTATGGTCTAAGGATTCATTCAAATCATTAATGCCAACACTAGGTGGACACAAATTGATCTTTCTAGAAGAATCAACTTGGTCATCAATAGGATCAACTAGTGTAGCATCACTTTCATCGTAGGACAATGTACCCTCATTCAAGCTACAAGTGCCAACACTAGGTGGACACAAATTGACCTTACTAGAAGAGTCAATTCGGTCATCAAAAGGATCAACTAGTGCTTGCTCACTCACAACAAGGATATTATCATCACACAAGAAAGTGCTATCAAGAACATCACAAGGTAAAGACTCACTATGCTCACATAAAGACAAGCTATTATTTACACTCAATGGGCTACTAGCCACACAATGATGTTCCAAGTTCAAGGAAGTGTAGGCATTAGCATTGTTACCTTGTAGCTCATAGGAAGAAGTGTCGTCACCTTGGCTATCAACACTAAAGCACATTTTCTCATTTTGGAAGTTTTCAAGAACCTCATGATTCTTCACATTTTGAGGTGCCTCACTAGGCTTGCTTCCAAGGATACCTGCACAAATTTTCAAACAACTAGAGAAAGTAAAGTTACATAAGTTAGGAGAAAAATGTGACAACCCTCTCACAACACTCCACCCAACCTCTCCTTTTTCCACTCTAGAGTTGTCACTTTTCACATCCTTACTCCTCTCAATCTTTTGTCTCTCAATTTGATGGGAGTTAGGGCAAGTGCCAAGGATTCCTTTTGAAGGGTTAGAAGATCCCTTCAAGTTCAACTTCCATTTTGGTGAACAAGGAGTGGGTGTTTTGACTTCCATGTGCAACTCCTTAGTGCCAACCTTACAAGGAGTATCTTGTTTTTCTTCCAAGGGTAACTCCTTAGGCGTATCATCATGATGAATAACTTGCCTCTTTTGTACCATAGACGTAACCTTTTCAAACATCCGCAAG
This sequence comes from Solanum acaule, assembly GCA_036250505.1. Taxonomy (NCBI): domain Eukaryota; kingdom Viridiplantae; phylum Streptophyta; class Magnoliopsida; order Solanales; family Solanaceae; genus Solanum; species Solanum acaule. The sequence continues at coordinate 8,987 of JAJOOR010015409.1, forward strand.
AAATCATCAAAATCTTCCCTCAACGTCGTAAAAGATTCTCTTAACTCTACTACTTCATGGCTTAGTGTTCCTCCCCCTCTACCTTCAACCTCATCACCATACGAAGAACAAGAAACATTGGAACTAGGATGAGAAGAATAAGTTAGAATATTTCGAGAAGTAGGGAATGTACTTCTTCTATGGTCCACACGGCGACTTTGAAATGGTCCCACCCAAACATCTATGCCTTCTTTCTTAGGATAGGAACTAGCACAAGACGAGGTAGTAAATTCAACCTCACAACCTCCATTTCTATCTATATTCTGCTCAAAGGATTCATAAGACCTATGAGAGAAAGAATTGTACCTCACATCACCATCATAACCATGGTGCGTAGCATGAGAACCTTCATCTCCACAATGATATACACCATAAGGTTCTTCCATCCCTTCAACATCATCACAAGAGTCATAAGTTCCATTCACCTCATAATCATCTCCGGAGTAGTAGTTCTCACCACCATGTTGTTCATTATCCCATGGACCATCATATCCCTCATAAGAATCACCATCATAAACAAGAGCCCTATTACCATGCTCGTAAGGACCATCATAGCCCTCACAAAACTGATTTTCACCATGCTCATAGCTCATATTGCTACAAGAGTATTCACCAATATCATCTCCACAATATTCGGAAGTTACGGATGACATTCTTCTTTGTAATCACCTTGGGTACCTACAAAACTTAGCAAACAAGGTTAGTGGCAAAATTCCTCACACCTCTCTTATTTGATCTCACACTCACCTTCCTAAAGTATCTTCCCAAAGTTGATAGAGAACTACCTTTGCCCAATCAAATCACAAGATCACTAATTCTTTGTGGTGGAGTGGATTCTTGTGACTCTTGAAAGAAGGATGACCCAAAAATCTAAAGGACTGGAATCAAGAAGGTTATCAACGAATTAAGATGACAAAAGTAGAAGAAAGAAGTACCAAAAAAAATTCGGACTCAAAATAAACCAAGTAACAAAAGTAGAAGAATTACTTCTTGTTACTTAATTTGAAGGATCAAAGAAAAGATTTGATGATTAAAAACTAGTTAAAAGTAATTAAAGATGTTAATTAATTGTTAAATAGTTGAAAATAGAAGAAAAAAAAGTGTGGAAGAAGAAGAAGTGAATTTGGACACTTAGAAAAACTTTTAAGCCTTAAAAAAGTTCTTCACTTGTAAGGCTTTAATTGGATAATTTAATGATTAAAACTAGTTAACAAGTAATTAAAGATGTTAATTAGTTGTTAGATAATTGAGGAATTGAAGGAAAAAAAGTATAGAAAAAGAATCAAGAAGTTTGGACACTTAGAAAAAAAATTTGGTCCAAAAAACTTCCCATACTTAGAATATTTTTGGGGTCTTAAGCAAAAACCTGCACATTTTCCTCTCTGAATCTGAGCCACACGCGCCACGTGGTGCGTCTGGGATGGCCTGGCAGTGAGCTGCTGTTGTGGCATTGAGCTGGCGCTGAAGTGGCTGTTGTGTTGGCAGCTGATTGCTGACGTGGCAGCCCACGTGGATTTTATTACTTTTATGAAATTCAATTTATTTTTTCTTTTAGAATTTCCTTTTGTTTTTTTTTTTTCAAAATTCCACTAATGGACCCCAAAAAACACCTTTGACCAACTTTGACTTGAAAAGTTGGATCAAATGTACTTTCTTCTTCTTCTTCTTCAAGAACAACTTGAAGACACCAAGAACACACACTAAACCCCAATACACTCAAATCAACTCGAAATTGGCTCAAAATTTAGTATTTTCTTCCCTTCAACTAAGAGAACAAAGCCCACTAATTATTAACCTCCAATTTCGCCTCAATCAAAAGACCCACTTTCAAAATTTGAAAAGCTTGAAACCCTTCAATGATAACTTCACTTCTACAACTCCAAATTGAACAAAAATTGAAACCTAGACTCAAAAAAACACTAGGGAACAAGGATCTAGTGTCAAAAACAACAAATCAAAATTTAAAAAAATTCAGAATTTTTTTTTTTGACGATTTTTTTGGACTCTTTTTTTTTTTAAACCAAAAATAGATTTGTAAGAACAAATCTAAACCTAGGCTCTTAATACCAAATGATAAGGGTTCCAATTGGGGATGAAACCAATTGATATCAAATGGGGATGAGACAACACAAAAGTAAGATAGATGAGAAATAAGAGATGAGAAGAGAAGAAAGAAAGGCAATTGAATAAACAATCAACCAAGGAAGAAGAGAAACTTGAATTCGAAAAGAAACAACTCAAATTGAAAACCACAAATG
>JAJOOR010015413.1:0-15286 GCA_036250505.1 Solanum acaule
CCCCCCCCCCCCCCCCCTTCTAATAATTATTTCTATGCACTATTTATAGATGTAGGAACCTAAAATAAAATAATTGAGTTCAAGACAAATTAAGAAATTAAAACCCAATTAAATTGAGTTTTCCGTATTGTACGTGTGATTTCTCGATATTCCTAGTGTGCCGCCTTCCATAATAATATGAGCCATCCAGCTGTTGACACGTGGCAGCAGTAGTACCCAATTTCAATTTGCAAATTGTTCGCATCCTTTTTCCTCATATATACAAATATATTATTTTATTAAATTTAATCCATTAAGCTGCCTGCTTGATTTCCTTCTTGAACCTTCCATCTTTAATTCGTTTAAGCTTCAAACTTCTCCAATTTACCACCAATTTAATCCTACAAATAAAATACCCAATTTAGCATAATTCATCAAATTAATGCTCAAAAAGGACAAATATAAATAATAAATGTGAGAAAATAATGATTAAAAATATGTATTTTTAGCCTCACATCACCTCCCAGGATAGAATGGTCTCAATCACCAGTGTATTGATACCCAAAACTCTGGTGTCAGCGAACCACTCAACAGCAGTAAAGTACACGAAGAAATTTTGTGCAAAAGAAGAAGAAGAAATCAGAAAATTCGTAAGGAATAAGTCTAAGGAATCAATGTATTTATAGGCAAGAGGAACTGGTTCCAAAAGGTTGCAATCCTTTCAGAATCCACACGACCATTCATGAAAGTTTGCAACCTTTCAAACGGTCATGATTGTTTCTGAAAGTTGCAACCTTTCAGAATAGGCACTTCCAATGGCGGGAAATTTAAATAAAAACGAGAAAGATTTAAATAAAATGGGTCGCGCGTGGATCCGAGTCGGGTCGGGTCAATTAACTAATTAATTGAATCGGTTAATTAACTAATTAAAACGTTGGCCATTTAATTTAATTTAATTAAATAATTAACTAAAATAATTAAAACAAACTTTGTCCAAAAATTAATCTCTCGATTGATTTTCCAAAGCCGAAGCCAAGCAAGCGACGACGACGACAGCGCGAGGGGGGTCCCTCTTTCCAACCCTTTTAAACAATTAATAGGAGTGTTTCTATATTTAAACTCTCCTTTTTTTCTTTCCACCACCGATGAGGGACAAATGTCTTTTCAATAAAGCATAAGAGGACTTTTCAAGTTCTCAATTTTTTTCAAGTTCCTCTTTCATCTTCCCTCCATTTCCCATTAACTCTTGCTACATTCCCAACAAATAGTCCTCCTTTGTATAGACAAGCTATAAACAAGAGCTTCCAACTATCAATATTGTCGAAGTATTTTTTAGTCTAGTTTAAATCGTTACAAGAAGATTGTGATCCTTCCTTTTATAAATCTACATTGTTGCCTTTAATTGTTGTCAGTGATATTTCATTAATTTCTATACTAATTAACAATGTAAAATTTCATACACAATTGTCGATCAAAATTTCACACTCAAATTATAGAGTTACATATGGAATGAAACAAAACTCAAGAGATCTCAAAAATTGTAATGAATCGATATTTACTATATTTGTATAACTTGTTGAATCCATGAAGTAGAAACGTATACCCAAATTTCATACACAAAAATTCATTGTAGATTTTCCGTGCTCCACAACAAGTATCATTATCCTTAATCTTCAGGAAAAATTATCAAGATATAAATTCATAATAGTCTTAGACTTCAAGAAGATACATATCGTTAAAAATTTCAAATTCAAATTTTTATTTACTAAAGCCACGATCTATAGAAATAGCAGTAATATATCTCTTCGACATATCACTTACGAAACTTTCATCAAATAGTTGGACTTTGATGCGTTCAAGGTTAAAATCTCGGATCGCACCTCTACAACTATCTTGAGGCACCAACTATGAAAAAATTCATCGAACACCTTAGATGACTAGTACATCTTCTAGGTCAACTTAGAAGCTAGTGGTAGAAGAAGTTTCCTCTACTTATTCAGTGAAATCTCCAATAGACATTATTTCATCTTCATTATTTGAATATTCATCGATAGAAGTGTCAGACAATTTCAAATGGCTCTCGATATTATCCAATAGGCTTGAGTTTTCTTCGGTCAAAGGAGAAGAAATATCTCCACTAAAGACTATAGAAGAACTAATCCTTGCATCTTTATTATAACCTGGTGAGATGTAAATGAAAATTTATCCTCGATCTTTTATAGTAAAGTTAGAATACTGATAATTTGACGTCCTTCTCAAAATGTAGGGCTAACCTATCCATAAGAAACTTTGTGTAGGCTCCTTCTCAAAATGTAGGGCTAACCTCTCCTTAAGATGATCTCAATCAAAAAATTAGTTGTCGCAAAAGATCCAACGAAACTACTTGAGGGTCTCACCGTCGAAATATAAGAAAGGAAGAGCAACTCATGTTCCTCAAAGAGCCCAGGAAAGTGAAGTATCACTATGCCCTATAAATCAAATCCTCTGAATATCAGAGCTACCGAATTAATTTAATACAACCACTATTCTTGGAGTACGAAAATGTAAGGGTGGGCATTCGGTAATTCGGTTCGGTTTCGATTTTTCTTTTTGAATTTTTTCGATTCTTGGTTCTTGCAATAGGTGTCCGAACACCGAACCGAAATAATTTGATTCGATTCAATTTTTGTTAAAATAATCAAATACTTGGAGGCTGGTCGCCGGTCGGTTCGCTGTCGCTGGTCGTTGGTCGCTGGTCGTTGGTCGCTGAAATGAGAAATCACTGACTGCTGAGACGCTTACTGGTCGGCTGTCGCTGGTCGCTGATCGGCAGCTGCAGGTCGGTAGCGGTTGCTATCCAACAAAAAGAAATTAAAGAATGGCGAGGGATCAGAGAAGTGGGAAGTGCGGCGTCGCTACTCGCTGTTGCCTGATGGCTAGTTTTGAAAAGCTGAAAAGTTGAAGAATGAAAAGTGAAAAACCTAACCTAAATCTACATTTTGCTATTATATTTAATATTAATAATTAAAATATATTATAATATAATATAATATATTTCGGTTTAACCGAAATATGCAAAAATACATATCGAAAACCGAATTAAAATACCAAAAATACGAAAACATATATTGAAAACCGAATCAAAAACCAAAATACCGACAGTGAAATATCAAAAAAATTCGTTTCAATTCGGTATTTCAATTTTTCAATATTTATGCACAGCCCTACGAAAATGAAAGCATCAATATAACAAATTCAAATCTCTCTCTATATTAATAAGGCTGAGAACATGATTTTAACTTTAGAATCCAAATTACAACATTCAAATTATTGAATTCCAATAAAAATATTAAAGGAAAAATAACAGTTGTACCTCAAAAAAGTAAATTATTTATCCCTAAATGTCCCATTACTTTCATAGCTAAAATGGCATATAATTTGCACGTTGTCGCATGCTAACGTCAACACTCACCCTTTTTTCCTTACCATGACGGAATACTACAGTATATGAATATACTCTAATCGTATGAAAAAGTAACTGAGTAGTGTCTTCACCTAAGGACTGCTTCTTCCTCCTTGATACCATCAAAGTATAACATACTCTGGTGGTATCAATGAGTATTTGAGCAGTGTTTCCATTGAGGTTTGCTTCAGTCCTTTTATAAGATTACTCAATCATCCATGATACCATTACAATATATCTTCATACTGTTCTGGTATCATTGAGGTATGTTTCAATTCTTCAATATTTTAAATTAAAATCAATTTAAAAAAGAAACATAATTTAGATACAATTTCTTAAGAATTTGCAAAAGGAGAAAAAAATGTTAAAATATATTTTCTACTAATTTAGAGTTAATTAAATAAGATTATGAATTAATTCGGTTCGATTTTTGTTAAAATAATCAAATACTTGGAGGCTGGTCGCCAGTCAGCTCACTGCCGCTGATCGTTGGTCGCTGAAATGAGAAATCACTGACTGCTGAGACACTGACTGGTCGGCTGCCGCTGGTCGCTGATCGGCAGCTGTTGGTCGCGGTGGACACTGATCGACAGCGGTCGCTGTCCAACAAAAAGAAATTAAAGAATGGTGAGGGATCAGGGAAGTGGGAAGTGTGGCGTCGCTACTCGCTGTTGCTTGATGGCTAATTTTGAAAAGCTGAAAAGTTGAAGAATGAAAAGTGAAAAACCTAACCTAATTCTACATTTTGCTATTATATTTAATATTAATAATTAATATATATTATAATATAATATAATATATTTCGGTTTAACCGAAATATACAAAAATACATATCGAAAACCGAATTGAAATACCAAAAATACGAAAACATATACAGAAAACCGAATCAAAAATTGAAATACCGACACTGAAATACCAAAAAAATTCAATTCGATTTGGTATTTCAGTTTTTTAATATTTATGCCCAGCCCTACGAAAATGAAAGCACCAATATAACAAATTCAAATCTCTCTCTATATTAATAAGGCTGAGAACATGATTTTAACTTTAGAATCCAAATTACAACATTCAAATTATTGAATTCCAATAAAAATATTAAAGGAAAAATAACAATTGTACCTCAAAAAAGTAAATTATTTATCCCTAAATGTCCCATTACTTTCATAGCTAAAATGGCATATAATTTGCACGTTATCGCCATGCTAACTTCAACACTTACCCTTTTTTTCCTTACCATGACGGAATACTACAGTATATGAATATACTCTGATCGTATGAAAGAGTAACTGAGCAGTGTCTTCACCTAAGGACTGCTTCTTCCTCCTTGATACTATCAAAGTATAACATACTCTAGTGGTATTAATGAGTATTTGAGCAGTGTTTCCATTGAGGTTTGCTTCAGTCCTTTTATGAGATTACTCAATCATCCATGATACCATTACAATATATCTTCATACTGTTCTGGTATCATTGAGGTATGTTTCAATTCTTCAATATTTTAAATTAAAATCAATTTAAAAAAGAAACATAATTTAGATACAATTTCTTAAAAATTTGCTAAAGGAGAAAAAAATGTTAAAATATATTTTCTACTAATTTAGAGTTAAATAAATAAGATTATGAATTAATTCGGTTCGATTTTTGTTAAAATAATCAAATACTTGGAGGCTGGTCGCTGGTCGGCTCGCTGCTGCTTATCGTTGGTCGCTGAAATGAGAAATCACTGACTGCTGAGACGCTGACTGGTCGGCTGCCGCTGGTCGCTGATCGGCAGCTGCTGGTCGGCAGCGGTCGCTGTCCAACAAAAAGAAATTAAAGAATGGTGAGGGATCAGGGAAGTGGGAAGTGTGGCGTCGCTACTCGCTGTTGCCTGATGGCTAATTTTGAAAAGCTGAAAAGTTGAAGAATGAAAAGTGAAAAACCTAACCTAATTCTGCATTTTGCTATTATATTTAATATTAATAATTAATATATATTATAATATAATATATTATATTTCGATTTAACCGAAATATACAAAAATACATATCGAAAACCGAATTGAAATACCAAAATTACTAAAACATATACAGAAAACCGATCAAAAACCGAAATACAGACATCGAAATACCAAAAAAATTCGGTTCGATTTGGTATTTCAGTTTTTCAATATTTATTCCCAGCCCTACGAAAATGAAAGCATCAATATAACAAATTCAAATCTCTCTCTATATTAATAAGGCTGGGAACATGATTTTAACTTTAGAATCCAAATTACAACATTCAAATTATTGAATTCCAATAAAAATATTAAAGGAAAAATAACAGTTGTACCTCAAAAAAGTAAATTATTTATCCCTAAATGTCCCATTACTTTCATAGCTAAAATGACATATAATTTGCACGTTGTCGTCAATGTAACGTCAACACTCACCCTTTTTTTCCTTACCATCACGGAATACTACAGTATATGAATATACTTTGATCGTATAAAAGAGTAACTGAGCAGTGTCTTCATCTAAGGATTGCTTCTTCCTCCTTGATACCATCAAAGTATAACATACTATGGTGGTATCAATGAGTATTTGAGCAGTGTTTCCATTGAGGTTTGCTTCAGTCCTTTTATGAGATTACTCAATCATCCATGATACCATTACAATATATCTTCATACTGTTGTGGTATCATTGAGGTATGTTTCAATTCTTCAATATTTTAAATTGAAATCAATTTAAAAAAGAAACATAATTTAGATACAATTTCTTAAAAATTTGCAAAAGGAGAAAAAAATGTTAAAATATATTTTCTACTAATTTAGAGTTAAATAAATAAGATTATGAATTAAGTCCCATATGATATCGATATGGTATCAACATACCGATGTAGTATCACAAAGAATTAATTCATAATAATAATGTTGATGTCGTGCTGATTCGATCATGAATTCATTAAGGGTAAATAGTTTGGATTGGGTCCAATTTGAGTAAATAGTCTCACAATTGGATCTATTTTGTGTAATTTTCCCTAAAGTACAAGTAATTAAAAAATAGAGATAAGATTTTGGTTGAAAAGTTTAGACTCTAAGAAAGAGGTGAGAGGAGTCAAAATTTTACTTGACAATAGGCATAATTCTTGAATATACATCTACCCCTTTTGATGGAACCGTCTCACGTCCACTACTCAACCCATCCCAAATTAATCTGATCCTATTTGTTTTCATCGCAATAACTCTTGTCAGCCCAATATCTACTTGTATGACCTTTATATCCACATTAGGCTTAACTTAATTCATAACACAGACATGTGACTCACATACCAAAAAAAACTAGTTCATATATTTCAATTTATATGACACGTTTTTCATTTTAATTTATCCAAAAAAATAAAATCTTTCTATAATTAAAAATAACTTGCCTCAAAAAATTATTTCACCCTTAATGAAATGAATCACACAAAAATCTAAGGTTCATTTTAGATCACAAGTTTTTTTAAAAATTCTAAAATTTTGTATTAAATCAAACTGTGTAACATAAATTAAGACAGAGTACGAAGTAAATAAGCGTAAACAACCACCATTCTATTTCAAGCCTTCACCACATATTAGACAATTGTCGTCATTCTTCACACGAGGTTGTCAAATGCCTTACAAAAGTACAATCACAGTCATGATCAAACGCTACTCTTGGCTGTTCTCACACCACTTCTTTTTATTTTTCTTGAAGGAAAAATAGTAATGTCCTCGGCACTCAATAAAGCCATTGTTTCTGTTTTGCCTCAAGTTATCAAAGCATCAACGAACAACTTAGAGAAGTTTGATCAAGTTTAGAATAGTTTACACAATGTAAAAGCAGAAATATACAGGTACAACTGAATTTTCCACCAAATTGTTGCAGCTTGGAATTTTCAATTGAATAGTACAACCGCAAAATATAGCATCATCATCCGAGTTAACTCTCATTAGTGTCTCCATCAATGTTATTACCAAGTTCACCCAGATTTGAACAGAAGTACAGCTTTTGAATCCAAATAGAAGTAGACAAAGTGGTTCGTTTCATGAGTCACATAAGAGCCTACAAGAGACGGCACACAAATATCACCACTGTAATTGCAAATAAGTAAATCAAGCTATTCAATTATAATTAATCTTCTAAGCAAACATATTCTTTTGGGAAGAATAATGAGCAGCACAAGTTTCATCCACTCAAACTCTAAAGCTGTCAGCATACCACAAAAAGTTCATCTGCCTAGAACTTCACAAGAAAGAGGGTTAAACTGTCTAGCGCATAGAACCTAAGCATGGACCCACTAAACTTTAAACGGTAGTAAGAGAGGTGCAACAAACATTAAAAAGGTATTGCTTTACAGAATCCAACAAGCATGACAGATAGAAGGCATTCGATAGGTTGAAATTGCTTTGACATACCAACAGCACCTTACTTAAATTTGTAAAGTCAGTTATTGACCATAGTTTAACTTTGGTCTACTCAAAGATGGAGAAAACAAATATAGTATTCTTGCTTCTGCAATTGAATGGTCACTTCAACTTTTTGGTCATTCCAGCTAATATTAACTTCCATGAAAAGTTCTATCAGTTCCCACAAGACACCTTGATAGAGATGAAATTTTTACTTTCTGCATCTTAGATCCTCAAGGCATTTCCACATTAATTTTCTCTTTCAAGCCTAAATCTCTAAAGATCTATTTATCAAACAGTCCAAGTAATATACAAGGTTTCGTTTTTTGGCATACACTGAATGTTACTTGCCACTTGCAAACTCCTATGAACTAGGGCAACTGTCTCATTGCAACTAGCACTGACAAACAATGCATGAAAGGGGAAGTGTTTGTGTCGTTCTCAATGGAAAATACATGATCTCCAATGCAAGCCAATAAAGAATAACTTTCTTTAACTGCAAACCTTTCACTCTAAACAAGTAGCACAGCTTACAGCTTGGAAGCACAGATGAGTTGGAAAGATAACAAGAAATAGTCACATATAGGTTAAAAATCAGTCTTAGCACTTGGAAAACTGATGACTCACTCAAAATAGCATACATCAAGAAATGAAAGAAGCAACAATTAGTTTATTGCAATTGCAAAATATGTTTTAACTTTTACAGTGAGGCGTGTGATTAGCCCATTGAACTAGTGTACACACAATTGTAATCAGCTGTTCTTTGATCACTGTTCTTCAAAAAACAGTAGGGAAACACAAAGCCATGATACTCTTCATATGCTACTCATAAGTACAGCGAAATAAGATACTTGTTTAGACACATCCAACTAATAGTCACTGCATCATCCACCATTTGTGCTTCTTAAAAAGGCAACCCGGTGCATAAAGCATCTGCATTCACGTAGGGTCCAGGGAAGGGCCTCTCCTCAAGGGGTGATGTGAGCCATGTACCTTTTCAAAAAAAATAAGCACCATTTGTGCTACTTTCAAGAGCAAAAAAGGGTACATAGCTCACATAGTACCCCTATGTTTATCAATAACACTCTTTCTCACAAGACCTTTTCTAATCACAAGGCATTCATATAAGGACTAGTACACTTTCAGGAAAAGGGCCTTCAATCACACTTTTTTAGAGCAACAACATAGCTAGTGGAGACTGGGGAAGGTAGAGTGTACAGACCTTACCTCTACCTTAGAGGTGAGGTAAAGAAACGGTTTCCAATAGACCTCTAATTTTAGACAAAACAGTCTAGAAAAAGACATAATGAAAGTACAAGAGGCAATAGATAGTTAACAAAAACAACATATAGTAAAAACAAAACAGTATTACAACAAAATAATACTCCAAATGAACCACACGAAATAATAGATAGTGATAGAAATCGAAGAATAAGAAACTACTAGAGTAGTTCTACGACTATTAGTAAGGGCAACAAGACAAAGCACTCCTTCCTACTAGTATGGACGCACTCCTATCAACTAACTTTTTACCCTGATTCATGTCTTCCACACCTTTCATGAACTGAGTTAGCTGCAACTGCGCCATGTCATGTCTAATCATCACTTCCCAATACTTTTTTGGTCTACCTCTACCTTTTCTAAATTCATCCATAACCAACCTCTCACACCTTTGCACTACGGCATCTGTGCATCTCCTCATCGCATGCCCAAACCAACTTAACCTCGCTTCCCACATCTTGTCTTACACCGAAGTCACTCCCACCTTGTCTTCAATCACACTTTTTTCAAAAAAAATAAAATTAGGCATTTACTTAATTAAGCCAATAAAATCCATGATGCAGTTTCTCACTTTTAAGTATACAATATTTTTTTATGACGGTGGTATTCAAGAGATCTTGTTCGCCTTGATTATTGCACCAGGTCCCTGCTACCTCACCAACACAAGTACAGAGTAACACTGCCCACCAAAATTTAGGCAGATGAGAAGAAATAACCTAGTACCTTTTTTGCCTCCACCGAATTTGAACTCTAGAGAGCTCATTGTTCTCCTAAGAAATTTAAGTTACATAAGAGACTAGAGATTATGGCACTTTCTGGTTAGAATCAACACCAAAGAGAAGAAAATGTCCCCTCCATTCTAACTCCCTAAATGATCTTTATCATAAACCTTGAGAAGATCACCATATAGAGGAAGATCAGATCCATCCATATATACCTTTTTAATTACAGTATTTATCCGTACCAGCTTGTGCAAAACCTCATACTAATTCACCTGGTACTTGGTACTAACTCTGTGAACAAGGCCTATAACTCACCTAACACTACCTCTTTGATCCATTCACAAATCATCCAACATGCATAAGTATGATCTATGGGGAAACTCAGGACAAGGGTTTTATGAAGTGCTAGATCCACATCATTCTGAATATGAATTGCATATCATCCCATCAGATCACGGGGATATAACAAATTAAGTTTCAGTTAACATATAAATTTTAAAGCTATCAACCAATACTAGTACGAATGAAAGATTGATATCTTATATAAAAGTTGCATTAAGTAATTCATGTAAAAACTCTGACTTACCGAAGTTTTTTCCGACGATGCAATGCCAAGTAGGACCGTACTTCTTATCAAACTCCTTCTTAATCAGTTCAGCTACATCCTTCTCTACATTATGCTTCTCAAATGCCTAATCATATACACAGAAAAGCACAAAAACGCATTATTCATAGAATTATAACAGTATAAGTCGGAGAAATATACATGATTGTAATCTGCAAAGCAGCGAGAGGATATATACAGCAATAGCAATGTCGACGGCCTCCTTTTGTACATCAGGTTTCATATCTGCACTCTTTATGGTAACTTTTGTACCGGTAGGTGAAGGAACGGAACCTGATGAGATTCTCCGATCATCGGATGTAGGCTTCGCTGCCGGAGCTCCTCCGCTTCTTTTTGCGTCTTCACTCATGTCTTCAGCTCTATATCAGGTTTGAGCCGTCAAAATACTTCGCCGGAACTGTAGAACAACCCCCTCTCCGGCGGCGGGTGGTGGTGTGGAATGAGTGTGAGAGTGAGTTGAGAGGGGTGTGGGGTGGGTAGGGGCAGTGGGTGAATGATGTGTGTGGTCTTTCTTCTTTCCAATTTCCGAAAGATTGTATCAAATCAATTTTAGGTAGCTTTTGATTTTAAAATTTTGAACATATTTAGAAAAGATAAAAAGATATTTTTAAATATTTATTTTTAGATTAAAAAAATATATAAAAATAACCTAAAAGTTAAAAATTGAATATGATCCACTTATGAATTTTAGCTTTTAATTTAAAGAGAAGTATTGAAAACACTCTTAAATTTGTCACAAATTATTAGTTTTGTCTACAAATTATTGATAGTGTTAAAAATATTTTTCTACTTGACTAATTAAACTTAGACATATATTGATCTGCCACATGACATAACAAGTGGTCTGTAACTCTTGTAAAAGCATGTGACTTTTAATAAAAAATCGAGAAAAGTGTTAAAAATACCATTAAACTTGATGAGAATTGAGGAATGTATTTCACTCATATTACACGATCATAACGTATTTCTATTCAATTAGTAAAGCAAAGAAATATTTTTAAAAATTGTCAAATGAAATTAATAATTCACATTAAATTTAAAAATATTTTCAATATTTTTCTTTTTAATTTATAAGCTACTTAAAAACAATATCCAAACACCCGTATGTTCCTTTTATTTTGCTTTACGTGACAGATAAAATTGCTACGAGTTGGTGAAAGTGGGAGTGGGAGTGTGAGGTGTGACAGTACGAATTTAACTTTATTACTGTCACACTGCTCATTTGTCCTCCACTTTCTTCCTTTTCAAAAATAATGGTTTTTACGTATCTAATTTCCATACAATTTAAAATTGATGGAGGAAATAAATACAACAAATCAAAAGTTTCATACTAAAAAGTTTTTGGAGAAATCATAGTAAAAGTAACAGACTCTTCGAATAGCATTTCATCCGTTTCAATTTATATGGTATTTTTATCTTGTCAAAAGTCAATTCAATTAGTATTTAAAATTAAATTGAATAAGATCAATTTAATATTTTAAAATATAAATATTTAAAACTATATAAAAATCCTATAAATTACAATTTTCTCATTTCAATATGATAAACAGATATATTTTAAAATATTAATTAAAGTTCATATAATTTAAATTTCAAAAAGTAAAATATCACATAAATTGAGACGAAAAAAACATAAATCTTCTGAGATCTTTCAAGGTGATGCAAGTAATAATTTTGGCCGTTTTCAATCTCCATTCAAAATTAGTTATGATTGCATTTTCGAAACTTAAATCCATAGGGGTCATGATTTTGTTGAAAAGAAAAGGTAGTATATAAAGACAAGTTTCCAAGATTTGATTCGTTAACTGAGTACGGCTGTACGACTCAAGAGTATGATATATAACTCCAAATGTAAGGATTTTAAAATAGACAAAAGAATGCTTACACTAGAAATCAATAAGTTTGTTGAAACAATAACTCCATAAATATAAGTTAGTTACATGGTCACTGTATATCCCAATAGTAATAATATGGAATTTGTTTCTTTAATCTTACTTATATAGATGCTTTGCCATTACTCCATACTTCTAACGCAGGAAAAAGTAAAACTATACACAAATCAAATACATTTTTCTTCACCAAAAACTACAAAGAAATTTCCAAAAGACTGCTACAGAAAAGAGAAATTTAAATGGTGTTGAAAATTGGAACCACTTGCTGGCATCTCTCAAAGAATTAAAAACTTCAAACCTTTTCTTCATATTTACATGTCTTTATTATGCTTCGTCATCCGAGTCCTCAACGACTCTCCTCATTTTTGCTCTTTTTGCCTTAGGAAGATAAGCAGCTTCAGCATCACTCTCAGACTCCGAAGCCACTACGCTAGTGGACTGTTGCATGCCTCTTCCACTTCATTTCCTTCATCATCAGCAGCAGCACCGGCCACTGAATCATCTTCTACTCCATGTGGACTATTGTATGCCTCCTCCACTTCATTTCCTTCATCATCATCAAAAGCAGCGGCCACTGAATCATCTTCTACTCCATGTGACTACTGTATGCCTCCTCCACTTCATTTCCTTCATCATCATCAAAAGCAGCGGCCACTGAATCATCTTCTACTCCATGTGGACTATTGTATGCCGCCTCCACTTCATTTCCTTCATCATCATCAAAAGCACCTGCCACTGAATCATCTTCTACTCCACGTGGACTATTGTAAGCCTCTTCCACTTCATTTCCTTCATCATCATCATGAGCACTGGCTACTGAATCATCTTCTACTCCATGTCCTTCATCACGAAGGTTTTCTGATGATTCTCTCTCACCTCTTGCTGCACCATTATTGTCTGCATCTTGGATTCCAGCATCTTCTTCTACAGGAAAATTTTGTGGTTCTATTATCTTGAAGTCCCTGGAGGTGCTTCTTTTTGCATGCCTCAGCAAATTTATTTTTGTTGCCTTGCTAATATGTATGAGATATTTCTCACAGTCTTCTATTTGGTAAATCAAGTCTGGAATGCATCTGTTCTCCCTTTTGATTTTGCTGACGAGTGCTTTCGATTTCGTGCTGTCTAGTTGTTTCTACAAGTTAAGCAGGTAGAATTAAGAAACCTTCTTGAACAAAAGAGGTGAAACTTTAGCTTAAACAAGAGTCTCCCAGAGCTTTTACCATTTGCATCAGCCGCACAAAATTGTAGAGAGGAGCTGTTAGTTGCCTGCAAGTTATTTCCACAAGCTTTTGGTACTTGAGGCTTGGTAAAGGTTGCTGCACACCTTTGGAAGCAATTAGAAGCTTTGACATTCGGGCTAAGTTCTTGTAAAACCTTGCAGCTAACTTCACCAACTGCTCTGCCTGAGGATCTGCTATTCATCTTGGAGTTAGATGATTGACATATAGTATAGATTAATTAATAACGAGAATATCTAGATTATTTTAAGCATACCCTTAAGGTTCATCTTTACAAAAGAAGATAACACTTTTACAACAGCTTCTGCTCTTGAATGAACAGTCTCTTCAAGCGCCAATCGTGTATCCTTTTTACCATTTTGATTAACCAAAACAGCTCTCATATTTGAAAGAGAGTATATCTTCAGTTTCATTATGACCCATTCAGTTTCATGAATAACTGATTCGACTAAGTCCAGTATTAGTGAAGCTAGTGGGGCACTAGTTGATTTGTTTATAATTGAATACGCATCCAGTGTCACTTGTGAATCTCCTCTTTCTTTCTGATTCTGATCCCACCACTTTTAAAAGCTCTGCAGCCATGTCTTCGGCAATAACTAAGTCGTTTGGTGGTGAAGTTAACAATATAGCAATAGATACAATACTTTTAGCAGCCTTGGGATTTGATGTTTTACTAGTCTTGCAGATGCATTTAGCCCAATTACCAACAAGATTCCTTTGTTCCTCTGGCAGTTTATTGCTAATTAACATGATAACATCACAAAGAACCTGACAGCAAACATAACATAGATGGTATTAAGTAAAAAGAACAATGCAATGCATCATGCAAAAAATTCATGAGCAAATCAAAGATTCCTAATCGTACACATTTACCTCAACTTCACGGAAGAAAGAGCGTTTAAGCAGCATAGAAATCAGCGGCCTTATGCTGTTTTTGATGAATAATTCTTCACTTGTATATTTGTAAGGAATGTCATCAGCTTTTTCACATTCGGTATCACGGTGGCCATCCATAGCATTGCCTCCTTCATCCCCAGGACCAGAAACTGTAGCCAAGTCATCTATAAGAACAGAAAAATCCAACTCATGCAACATTACTGCCAGCAATTCTTTCAAGGAAAGAAGTCCCAAATGGATATATTCCTTCCTGTCATCAAGATCTTCTTTCATATAAGCATCTTTTTTCCTACTATCAATCACAGATTTTGGTTCAGAGAGGAGGCACCAAATCATTTTCAGCAAAGGGGAGCCCAACTGCTTGATCTCCCCATAGATCAACATTTTTAGAGGATCTTGCTGTCGCATAACAGAGGATGCTTTTAGCTGACGAAGGCAAATGTTAAGAGTAAAAGAAAGAATTTTATAATACTGAGTCGGTGCCTTTCCAGATGATGATTGGCTATGCTTTTGAGAGGCAACATTGTTGTTAAAGCCATCACATCTCCATGATTCTACAGTGCTTTGCAATAGCTGATAGATAATTGAAGTTGCTAACAGAGGAACTCGTTCTGGACATAATTTACTGCCACTAAATTCAAGCTCCTCTGAAGCATTGCTTGCAGTGGTCCGTATAGAACCTCTTTGAGTTGAACCACCACCCTGCCTACATATGTTTTGGTCCAGAGATTCAAATATACCAATAAAGTCAAACAGTTCTTTTTCCAACTCCAACTTTTTCCCATCAGTTGTTTTCCCAAACTCAGTCCCAACTATATT
>JAJOOR010015414.1:0-11521 GCA_036250505.1 Solanum acaule
CTTGCGTCTTAGCAAATAGCTTCTTTCTCTCATTTTTTTAATACTTGAAATATGGAATGTAAAGAATGCGGATATTTTTCTTCTTTTTTTTTTTTTTTAATTAAGGAAATATTTTGATTCAACAGTCAACTTGAAGTGCCTGGGTACTGCATATTTTGATTTTACTACTACAGACTTGTGTGTGCTTCAATGCGGTAGAAAACTTTTGACTTGACCATGGGGTTTGGGGTGGGTGGGATTACTGTCTCTTACAAGTAAAACTAGTGTTAATTAGTTCAAAGTCAATGGCGAAGTTCAGTTCTTCTGACTTATTATCTGTTTGTGTCAATGTTGATGGTGAATTTTATTTTATTTTTTGGTTGAATGAAAAGATTTTGTTCAACCAGTATAACATTATGTACAACTAGCACTTTCAGCCAACAACCAAACAAAAAACCTTACAAACTATTTAGCCAACCTGAACAGGCTCAGGACTAGCTTTACAAATTAGGGAACCAGTTCAAACTATTCAGTCAATCTGCTCATTTACATTTTTCTTGACCAACTATATGCACTAGCAGAATACTATCCCTAATGATGGCTTTATACATTCTGCTTCTTTGAGTTCAATCTTCTGTTGTTCCTCTCTATCCATATGGCATAAACAGCTGTTGCAAACAGGAACCCAATATAGCATTTCTGGGCTTCATATTTATAACCTTCTTGGATAGCCACCCAACCTCAGTACTCCCAGCTCCCAATGTGCCTGTCAAGTCACAGCCACTGCAGCAGAATTTCCAGACCTTGTGAGAATAAGCACAGCCAAAGAAGAGATGAACTTGAGTCTCGATCACTTGTGTTTCACAAAGAACACAATCTGTGGGCACTTGGATGCCCCATTTGATAAGCCTTTCAAAAGTGGTTAGTTTGTGATGCAAAGCTAACCATAAGATAAACCGATGTCTAGGGACCAGTCCCTTGAGCATAACTAGAGTTTTCCACTCCACTTTTGGAAACTGGGGAAGCATTGCACCATAGGCTGCATTGATGCTGAATCTGGTGCATATTTGGTGCACATGCAGCTTAAATCCGGTCCCTAGAAGCAACAATTTTCCTAACAATCCATCTTGCTTGCTTTGGGGCCTCCGTGTCATCTTAATTCCTGCCTTTTATGTGGTAACTGTGTACCCAAAGAACCCACAACTCACCCTTCTTCATAGACACTGCCAATAAGAGTTCGCCAAATGCTGTTTTATTCCAGATAAAGAAATCCAGAATGTTTAAGCCACCAGTAGACCTAGGCTGACACATTGTAGCCCAAGCCACAAAGGCCTTTTTAGAGTTCTCATTGGTTAAGAAATTCCTGCCTATACTAGTCCCCATTGATAACACCTTCTTAGGCAATAGGAACTTTTGAGCCCAGTATGTGTGCGTCTCAACTAAAACACTTCTAATAAGCTGCACTCTACCACCATAGACAGAAACCTAGTAGTCCAATATTTCACCTAGCTGCAATTCTTTCAACCAGGGGCATGCATTGGCTTATAGTTAACTTTCTAGAAGACGGTGGTTTTTTTTTTTTTTTGAATTGAACTTTCTAGAAGACAGTGGTATACCCAAATATGTGAAGGGCATCACACCTAAAGAAAAGTGAAATTCAGACAGCAGTGACTCTAAATTCAGGTTGAACCCCAAAAATATGTAAGCAACTTTTTTCCATGTTTGCTGTCAGTCCAGAGACTGCTCAGAAATGCTCAAAATAGTTAAGCATCATTTGGATAGAGATATCCTATCTGCTCTACAACACATAAACAATTCATCAACAAAACATATATGTATCAACCACAACCTCACATTTAGGATAGAAGTTGAAATCAGGGATATATTGTAGCCTTTTGAGGGGTCTATTCAAGTACCTTATAGCTAGTACATAAAGGTAACGAGAGCTTGGAAACTAGGTGTAAGTCCTCCATGCAGCAGGAAAGCATAATTAACAGTACTTACACACCCCATAATCAGCTCAACTAGTCTAAGGGTAAAGACCAAACTCCAATACCACCACCCTTAGATATTACCATTCAACTGAGTCATAAGCCTTTCTTATATGAACCTTGACTATGCATCTACACACCCTTTTGGTCATACTCATTCACTAGTTCATAGGCCATAATGGCATTAACTAGTATATTTCTCCCTTCAATAAGTGCAGATTGGGAAGGACCAACAATATAGTCTACGACTATCTTAAGCTGAGTAGTAATAATCTTGGAAATAAGCTTGTAAATTGTGGTAGAAGATGCAATAGGACAAAAATCTTTAAAAAAGGTATGGTTAGTTAATTCATGGCTCTCAGAAGTTACCATTCTGAAAGAATTGTAGAACTGCTGCACTGACATCATCAACAGTAGGCCAGGAGTTTTTGAAAAACTCAGCAGGGAAGCCATCACTGCCTGGTGACTTATCATTTGGTAGGGCATTTAGAGCTAGAACTACATCTTCTCTGTTCACCTTCTTCATAAGGTGTTGCTGCTGCTGCAGATTGAGACATCAATTCCTTGCAATGCTGATATCAATAGAAGGAAGTGTAACTGCTGCTTTCCCTTGTAATTGTTCAAAGAAAGCTAAAAGTTCCTGCTGAATAAGAATGGGCCACCTTGTTCCTTGCCTGTCTGGCTTTCAAGGGAATGGAAATACTTAAGAGTTGCGTCACCTCCAGATATCCAAGTTTCCCTTGACTTCTGTCTAAGTACTCCCTCATTTATTGCTTCCCATTTCTTCAGATGGAATAGTACTTCTTTCTCAGCATCAATCAATTGAGGATTAAAGAAGTCTTCATTGAGTTTGTCCTGGAATTGTTGCAAGTTGGTTCTCAACGATAGTAGTTTGGTCTCTAATGAGGAAAACTTCTTACTCATTCTTCTAACTTTTGCCTCCAATAGTTTGAGTTTCTTCCAGACCACAAACATAGCATACTCCTTTTATCTCCTGGCTCAAACTTCCTGGGCAGCTGTGTGAAAGTCATCTTGCTTGAGTAACACTGTCAAGAGCCTGAAATGCCTCTTCAATGGTCTGCTAGGCAGTCCAGTATTTAGTAGCACTGGGGAATGATTTGAGCACCCAGGGAGCATGAAAACAGCCTCTACATGCCCATAATTAGTAAACCAGTCAGCACTGCCAAACATCCAATCAGTGTTGCTATGTACGGTCTTCAGCCCCTCTTTTTTTGAACCAGGAGTATTCACATCCTCTTTAGTAATCTTCCCAAGACTCAAGTGAATTCAGACCATAAAGCATAAAAGTCTTTTTTCCTCCCACTTGAATAGAAGAATGCAGGAACTCCTGACAGTCAAGTGGCTGAATGCTCCTCTACAACTTCCTTTTTCCCAACATATCAAGAATGATTTCTTGCTGTGTGATTCTGCTCCCCGTTCTGCCAGCAGCCTATGGTTGATAAGAGGTTAAGTCTTTACCGGTGGTTGTGCTTAACCAGATCCAAAAGGGGAAGAGCATCTAGAATTGTTGGAAGTCTCTAGTTTCATTCTGATGAACAGGGACCCCATGATCTGTCTTCAGTAGTAATATGGTGTTGAAATCACCCAAGATCAGCCAGAGAGAAGCATCAGTAGGTGCAATTGCTCTTAGTTTATCCCATAAAGCCTGTGTATCTGCAATGGTTGTAGTCCATACACAAAGGTGACTAGATTAACAAAGCTTGAGTTCCTATCCTCAATCTGGCAGATATTAAGTTGTGATGTAGCTAGCAGAGTAACTACCGTCACATTTACAGGTTTCCAACATGACCAGGTCTTCCCATTTGGTGCATAATCATAGTTAGTAAAGAAATTCCTTTCTCTACCAAATTGTTGGTGAACTTTCTTTGCTTTGGGCCTCTTCACTCTTGATTCTATAATGCCAATAACCCTCCGCCTTATGCTTAAGCAGAAAAGAATTCATCTTTTCTGCTTGTAGGGCCTATTCAGGCCTCTTATGTTCAAAGATGTGATTATCATAGGGGGTGGGGTGGTTCAATAGATGTAATCCCTTTGAAACCCTCAGAAGTTGTCTCCTGCATCTGTTGCCCAGTATCTTCAATTCCAGGAGTAGCTTGTGCACTACTCTCCTAGTGGTCTTCCTGAATTCTGAGGGGTGCATTGGCCGTAGCAGCTAGGACCTCATAGTCAATAAGCCCTTTATGTTTGCTAGTATCAATCTGCACTTGCTCCCCTTTGTCAACCATCTCACCCAATCGTGGTGCAACTTGTACATCCACTGCCTTCGACTTCCATTTTACTTTCTCTTTCCTTCTCTTCCTGCGTACAGCTTGACTCTTGGAAGGCATCGAGCAATCTGTATAGAAGTGTCCAAATTGACAACTCTCTGGACAGAACTTTGTCATCCATTCATATTCGACATCCTGATCCAACATCTCCCCATTCGTTTTCTCAAGGTTCAGCTCAATTGGGAGGGGCTGGGTAATGTCTATCTCGATCAATACACGGTGTGGGAAATCCTTTAACTGTGAGCTGTTAGCTTATCAGTGTATTCAGGTTTACCCAAAAAGCTCCCAATTCGACCCAAGTTCTCTTCTGTCCAATATTGTAGAGGCTGTCCTGGGAGTTGCATCCAGAGGGGCACCACTCTCATTGACTCCTACCTCACCTGAAAATCAGGAAGCCAAATCCGTAAGGATCACAGGTCTATTGTGGAATGTTTAAGGACCCTTCTCTGTGATGGTCATCTTATCCCCCGAAGACTCAAATCTAAATATGAAATACCCATCATCATGTAGGAATACTTCAGGAGTTTCAACGCCATTCCAAACTCTGTATACAGAGTTCAACATCTCCTTTAACGTTGGATTCCCACCGAAAACATAACCAATCAAAGCACTTTTCCACTTACGGCATTGAACAGTAATTTCATTAGGATTAAGGTTTCACATCCTTAATTTCACCCTTCATTTTAGGGGAATAAAAGTTGAGTTTCATACCTTGCTTCACTGTGTGATTCTCTTTTTACTACATCAGCCATCGGTGAAGAAAACACAGGTCCACCGGCAGAGTATGTGAGTTCCCTTGCCGCCGTAGCGACATCCTCCTCCTCCTCAGTTGGTTTTGCCACTCACGTTGCTGTCTTTGTTGGGGTCTGTAGAATTGCCTTTGTGCGTACAATTTTGATTGCGAACCAGTTCTTGTGTTCCCAACTCCAGCAAAAATTGGTCTAATTGAACTGACGGAAGCTTCTGGGAAATGCCTGTTTCTGGGGTGTGACCATTTGGGTATTGTTTTCCTGATTCACTGGTGTCTTTGGAATAGTTTTGAGGGGTATTTTGTCAAGCCATCGTGAAAGTGCACGTTAGTGAAACCCTTCTTAACATGCACCTTCAGAGCTTCGTTACTTTGCTTTGTATCTATATCTCTTGGTGAAGTTCTTATCGTACACCTCACTGGTTCTAATATATGTGCCTTTCATTTTTATGAGTTATAACCATAGTTATCAGAGGAATGGTGTTTTTTAATATAAAATACTGCACCTATTAAGCACAATGTCTACATTCTGAATGCTTCTTAGAAAATCAAACGTGTATGGTCAAAAGAATTGTATAAGTTTGAGCATGGATAGATCTGGTTGTTAATGATCTCGGTTTTGTTCCAGTCCTAAATTTTGAGCTGGCCATATTCTTCCCCTGATTAGTCTGGTTGTTTTTTTTCCCAAATAAATGCTGTGAGTTTTCATTGTTCTATTATAAAATCAGAGATTTAAGCTTGAGAGTTTCTCTAACAAGAGAAAGGAAAAAGAAGAGATTGAATCAAGACAACCACTTGAGGATTTCAAATTAAGCTTGAAATAGTTGATTCACTTGACCTTCACGCTCCATTGAGTTTTTTCTTGCACTTGCAATAACTTCACATCATCCTGAGTTTATCTGCGGTTCTCAAACTGTTGATTTTGCAATACACTATAATATGATTAAAAAAAAATGTGGTACACTTGTTATAGACCTTTTCCCGTGTCTGTCATTGACTGATACAAGAAATGATGCAGATGGCAGACATAATGGTGGAAACCATGGTCGTGGAGGCTCTTATCGACATGGTAGAGGTAAGCTCTTCAAAGCTTTTGATTCAGTTCTAATGCTCTGCGACATTGTATTTTTTCGTTTCATTAGAATAGATTTAACAAATAGGAGTAACTCTTTATCTTACGTGGAAAACAGACTATCATCGCAAGCGACACAGGGAAGATGACCACCATCGGCCAGATTATCCAAAGAGGACTTATGACCGTGAATCTAGGAGAAACTCTGATCATGAATCCAGACCGGTATTTTCTTTTATACTCTTTGAGCTGCAAATCCTTTTATCTCTCTTCGGTTTTAGTGAAACCTTGTTGTGCAGGAAAAGAATCCGCGTTTCCGTGAGAGTGGTGATTCTGATGAAGAGGATGATGATGATAGGAAGCGGCGTACCTAGTTGTTTTATTTCTAGATGTAGATTGCTGTGTGTTACTTTAAAAAAGAGTTGAAAACCTGCTCTTTTATGGTCTCATTAAAAATGTTGTACATTTAGGAAACGTATTTGCACCAAGAAGTAATCGTTACTTCTGACTCTTGTTTTACCTTCATTTATTAGGATCTTCTGATGGACATTGGATTTTTTTTATTTTTTTAAAATTGTGTCTCAGCTTAAACTAGCCTTCTCATGCACAACTCAAATGTTTGAGGGAAATTTGGTTTTGTATTCTTTTACAAATATGTTTTTAGTATTATGTTTTTTTTTTCTTTCCTACAAGATATCTTTATTTTTCATATTAGAGACCTGAAAATTTCATGTTCTTCTATATTTAATTTGCATGCGGGATTATTTTTCAATGATGTTATTTAATATGCGCTCCTGCTTGTTACTCTCCAATTTTTGCCTTAATCACCATTGAAGGTAAGAATACTCTAGTTGTAGTGCTTAAAATAACTCAAAATATGGTAATTAATTTCTGATCAAGAAAATATAGGACACTCGTGAAATTTTACTTCTAGAAGTTTGAACTTGTGATGTTCTTGGAACACCAAGGCATGGATGATTGGACGGTACTTACAATATCACATTTCCAATTGTACAAGAAAATCATGATGGAATTATTTCATGGCTGGTGACCCAAAATGGGATAATTTGATGGGCAGTACTTGAGAAAACAATGGGTTAATATTTTATGCCATATCTTTTAAAAGATACAATCAAATACACGCATCTCTTATAAGACAAGAATTAATTAATTATCTTTACATTTAAAAACCATAATTAATGGTCCAATAATAATCAATATCTCTCTCTCATCAACTGTCCCCCGAACTCCTATTCCAACCGTATATCCCCCAACCCACTGCCTTCTCCATCACCTCCACCATATTCTCTCTTCCTTCATCCTCGATCTCCTATGTCAAGTTCATCTCCCGTTCTCTTTCTTTCTTCCTTTCTTCTCCCTCATAGATTCTTCACTAAATCATCAAAAAGTGAGTTGAAAACAGAGCAATACAATCTGATTGTTGAGCAATACAATCTTCTTGGGGTATTTATTGTACATATTTTGATTTTCTTTTTCTTTATTTGAGAAGGAAAAATGGGAACAAAAGTTTTGTGGCCACAAAATTGTTTGATTGACAGGTTCGGGGAACCTCAGTCGACGGTGTTCCATTGTCGAAAAAAAGAGAATGAGTATTAAACAATTACGGTTACCGGAAATCGATTGTTAAAATGGAGAAAAGAAGTTGAAAGTTAAGATCTAGAGCCACATCAGTGTTGGATTCTAGTTTCAGACTTGGTGAGTTTACGACGGATTTGTAGAGATACAATATTCGTTAGACGTATCTAAATGTACTATGTATCTGCCCTTATTTATGTATCTCCCTTTCTTTAATGTATATATCCTTATTTTATATATTTGTTTATTTATTTAATGTGTATGTATTTTCTATTAAATATATATAAGTTGTTTTCTATCATATATCTGAGATCTTTCTGTCATGATCTAGTGTGTTTCCTTTAGTGTATCTGAGACGGTTTGTTATGTTTCTGGTCATACTTCAATGAGATCATTGTAGATCATGCTTATATGGAGTTGCAGTAATTACACGCGGTTAGCGATAATAAAGATCCACTAAAGCCAAAACGCACATTTATCGATTCAAATTCCATTGAAAAATAATTGGATGCATACTTCAGCTACATAACAAGTTTCAAATACATATTATGTATCAGATATACGTATATAACAGATACACCTAATGAATACATTTAATGAAATAAGGTGCATGAATCAGATACATAGTGCGAGATACACATTATTTTCTAAAAATGAAAACTTGAAAAAAAAATCTCAAAATTCTGAGAAACAAATTCGAATTTCTAGAAATAGTTGTTCACTTTGTTGTAGCTTGAAAATAAATGGAAGACATTAGTTTTTTTTTTTAATTTATTAGAAGTTGTTAGAATAATTATACTCAAAAGTTGTTAAAAGAGTGATTTCCTCCTTAAATTAAACATTTTAGTTACCGTCCTTAATTAAACATGTACCAAGGGATATGCAACGGATGTTGTAAATCTGTTTGAGTTGTTAATTAATCATCAATTACTCCTTTAATTAAGAAAATAAGTTACATCCCTTTAATTCAAATTAGTAAATCCTGTATCTTGACTTTTAAAACTGACGGATACCTCAGTCGGTGTCTAAAGCTTATATTGGAACCCCGACTAAATTTGAATCTCACACTGTAGGGCCCGTTCAAGAATGACATTCTCAATAAGATTTTCTCCATACCCAGGGCTCGAAATCAAAACCTCTCATCAAAGGAAACTACAATTGAGTAATTTTAAGGGCGGTAAGTGAGAAGGTAATATGATAATTGTTGGAAAACTATATGCGCAACGGAAGCATACCAAGAATCTTACTGCTTACATGAATAATAGATAACCAAATCGTTTATACTAGAACACATATAATATGTTAGAACACATAAAATTACAGAAATTTAATTCAAGAATTACCTCTTGAAGCTTGAGCAGATACCTTCAAGCGAATCCACAAGTTAGACAGACCTTCAAACGAATCCACACGATAGACAACAACTTTGCAGTCTTCTACAATGATCCCAAGTTCACATCCGAACTCTCTCAATACTTGGGCTCATTTCATGCTACGATGATGTCTCCCTATCTCTTGGTTGAAGCAGGGATGAGACCCTATAGTCTCTATCTAGTGCTCTTCCAGCTCGATATCAGTATAAGTATCAATCTCTTGTGAGAATCCCTACTTATAGAGATTTCTTCCCAATCCAAAGAGGAGAACAAAACGTAGTCTTTCTTGATCAAAAGAAAAACACACGTTATTTTCTTTTTCAACCAAAACTAACGCTACTTTCCTCCTTTTCCCTTAGAAATAAGATTCTGAGTTCTAGTTAAATATGGGCACTGTAGGGACCACAAAATTAATTACTGAGGCTTCATATTATGGAAATAATTTCAAATATATTAATTTAAATTATTCTTACCATAATAAATTACAAATCATTCCACTAGAAATTCATAATTGCACTCCTCTATTTATATTTCAAAATTCCCCATTAAACACTTATTTAATTCCCCATGTTAAGATTACAGATACTAATCAATAAATTAAATTACTGACGAATTTAATTCAATGATTAATTTCCTTTAGAGCACTACTTAACTTATTTCATGTGTCGGATTCATAATACCACTTGGAAGGTTTGACACGATGAAAACTTATAAGTTTCTCAAAAAGACATATCAATCAATCTCTATAACGAGACGTGAATTCCATCAACTAACTTATGATTTCACCAATATATATTATTATCATCCAATCTACCAGGCATATTGACCCACCTCAGAATCTCACCTTTTAATAAATCAAAACAATAATTAATATATACAAATCATAATAGTTATATCAGGATTAAGAGTATAGGTACATTTAATAGTTTAGAGAATATGATTTTGCTAGTCAGTCTAAAACAACCAACTCTTCTCGGTCTCGTTCAATACATACAAAATGCACTAGCACAAGAAGTTAGAACTATACCGTTCCCATAATCAAGATAAATTACATATAATCTTGTGCTACAATCGTACCAATGGCATGTCCAATTTTCATCCTAGATTGTGAACAAAAAACTTTATACTAGTTTAATCCTCTATGTATAAGCTAAAACTCTACACACTAAATCGTCTACTATATAAGTAAACAGACACCATAAACGAATATATGATCTATTAAAACTGAGCAAATATTTATTCTATAATAAATTAATATTATATCTTAACATATGGTTAATAGTATATATCCCAACAATAATTTTATGGATGATACTTATATAAAAGTGAACAATATTGTTTACCCAAAGAAAGATAAAGTTGAATTCATAAGTGAGGTTTAAAAGATAATTCGGATGATTAAGTCGCAGTTGATCGAGACTAGTTTAATATTAATATGATAAAGCTGAAATGATAGTAAGTTTCTTTGATTATCAACTTTTGATCAGTGTGTCTTGTATTTGAGTCCTTCAACATAAGTTATTTAGTTAAATATTTTTCATAAAACGCGTCCTCGTGTAATAACTCTTTGGAGGTGGTTGAATTTTTGAATCGTCACTTAAAAAAATTCTTCATTTTCCTTTCCTTTTGAGGCCTTGCTAATTGGACGAAAAATCTTGAACGTGATCTTTTCTTTCTATCTTCTTCTCAATTTTTGTCAACGTCTTTTTATTTCTCAAGATTCTTTTGAGTGTTGATCTCTTCAAAGGATTTCCTTGGAGATTGTTATAAATATCCAAAAATGTCATAGACGTAATTGATTAATCGGAAAAGGGCCAAAACTACCCTTGAACTATACGAAAAGGTCTAAACATACCCTCCATCAATCTTTTGGTCTAAAAATACCCTTCCATTCACCTTTTTGGCTCACCTATACCCCTTCACTCACCTTTTTGGCTCACTTACACCCTTTCATTCAACATTTTGACTAACTTATACCTTTATGACTAACAACCAAAGCTTATTTTGTTTTATTTTTTTGAAAAAATTATTATTTGTCATTTTCTTATTAGATAAAATAAATCTCCATTAGTTTTTTTCCCCATAATCTATTCAAATAAAAATATATATACCTCTTCAATCCCCCAATTTTTTTATTTTTTTTTAAAATCTAGTAACTTTTGTCTTTGCTCTAAAAAAAAAAAAATTTAAAAAAGTTTTTTTTAAATAATTAATATATTATAAGAATTTAATAGTGCCACACTCTCTATATTCCTTTTTTTTTTTTTTAAATTGTTAACTTAATTTTTTTGCTAATCTGATAAATACTTTTCAAAGAAAAAGTTCCACAAACAATTTTACTTAAAAATTAACTCATTAAAAAAAATAAAAAAAAAGAGCAGATGGACGGTCGTAGCCATAGGGAAAATTTAAGTAGGAAAATAGAGAAAAATGTGTGTAATGTATTTATGGATAAGATAATATATTGTTATGAT
>JAJOOR010015416.1:0-11744 GCA_036250505.1 Solanum acaule
AAAAGTAGTCACCGAAATGATGGCACGGTGCTACACAAATTAATTATGAAAAGTAGTCACCGGAATGATGGCACGGTGCTACACATTTTAGATATAAGAAAGTAGTCACCGGAATGATGGCACGGTGCTACACAAATTAGACCTGATAAAATAGTCACCAGAAAGATACACGGTGACCCAACTTTTGCTAACATAACCGTTGGCCGGACGGGCGGCATATATGGATAATAGCCGTCCGCCGGCAGCGGAAGCTCTTTGATTGTTTACCAAGATCGTAGAGGCTCTGATACCATGTGAGAAATATAGGAAAAGAATATTATTGAATTGTGTTGTTGTGTCTACATTATTACATTGAGACCCTATTTATAGACCCTAGAATACAATCATTTACCAAGTAGGATACTATTTAGTATTCCTATTTCTATTTCTATTTCTATTTCTATTCCTATTCCTATTCTAATAGGATTGTATAAACCTATTCATATTCTAACATACACCTTCATTTTACCATAGCCTGTATCAATGACACAGAAAATTCCATCAATGGTCAAGGACGTCTCAGCGATATTAGTAGCAACAATGCATTTGCGAGCCCCATCTTCAGCTTTCTGGAAATTTTTTGCTTGCAGATCAGCAGGCAGTTGAGAGTATATAGGAAGAATTAACAGCTTGGGTACTGGTTGCTTTGTTGATGAGATAAGTTGTTCCATCCGCTCTGAAAGTGCATAACAGATTGCTTCAATCTCATCCTGACCTGTCAAGAATATGAGTATATCACCAGGTGCACCAGTAATATGGATAGTCATGGCTTGATTAACTGCAGCTTCGACATAGTCTTCACATGGGGTTTTACTATAAAATATTTGAACTCGAAAAGTCCTTCCAGGTATGTGAAATATTGGTACGCCCCCAAAGAAGTTTGAGAACTTCTCGCCATTGAGAGTGGCAGAAGTGACAATAAGCTTCAAAATCACGTCGCCTAGCCACAACTTTCTTGAGAATGCCAAAAAGGACATCAGTGTCAAGTGATCTCTCATGGGCTTCATCCATTAAAATTATACTATATTTCTCAAGATCGGGATCCTTAAGAGTTTCCCTCAAGAGCACACCATCCGTCATGTACTTGATAACAGTACTTGGCCCAGTGGCATCTTCAAAACGAATAGCATATCCAACTTTTTCCCCGAGCTCGATTTCCATTTCCTCACTAACTCTTTTGGCAACACTTATCGCTGCCACACGTCTAGGTTGGGTGCAACCTATGATCCCATTAACTGTATAGCCATATTCATACAGGTATTGAGTTAGCTGTGTTGTTTTTCCAGAACCAGTTTCTCCAATAATAACCACCACCTGATTTTCACGAACTACCTGCAATAACTCATCTCGCACAGAGAATATGGGCAAATTCTGTCGTTGCTGTGAAATTGTTTTCGATTTTGTAAAATCACTGACAGCTAAGTGCTGCGAGAATCTGGCCTTTCCCTTAAAATCAACCTCACCATCCTCACCCACTACAACAGTATCTGCGTCAATCTCATCAACACTCTTCTCCACACCAAGAATATATCCGAGTTTCGACCCAGATAACTCCCAAAATCTTTGACGAGACTTATCCCTCTTTTGTTTTTCGTGTATCTCCCGAACAAGAGCTGACCCTTTTCGTGAAATTAGTGCCATATCGGACATTGCATCCTTAATTGGCAATATCGGCTCAGCTTGCTCAGTGAAAATAACTCTCCCATCCAA
Organism: Solanum acaule; assembly: GCA_036250505.1. Lineage (NCBI taxonomy): Eukaryota > Viridiplantae > Streptophyta > Magnoliopsida > Solanales > Solanaceae > Solanum > Solanum acaule. The sequence continues at coordinate 1,750 of JAJOOR010015416.1, forward strand.
AAAAGGAGGCAGCTTTATATCACGAACATGAAGAACCACCTTCCGTTCCTCTTCATCATCATCAAACTCCGTCTGCACCTTGCTACCTCTAACAGCTCCAGATCTCAAAAGCTGATGATCCTCCCAGTTTTTGCCAAGGAATTTTTTTCTAGTTCGTGAATAATCATTTGTACTACCTATTTCAGAGATACAATTTCTTTTAGCACTAAAATTGTAATTTTTTGCAGGATACTTAGAAGTTGAAGATCTTACCGATGCCCTAATTGGAATTGGAGAAGGAGCCACAATGTCCCACGGAGAAGAAGCAGCAACAGCATATGAATGTTCTTCCCTACTGATTCTCTTTCTCCTTCTCACTTCCATGGATTTGCTTTTTCTATCCCTCTCCGCCATATATGTTTGTTTGAATTGGAATATTGCTTCTATTTGGTGTAGTTTTCAAATGAGATACAAACTCCTCTATTTATAATCTAATAAATCCAAATTATCAAGTAGAATATGTGTTTATTTATTCAATTTTATATAAATTTAAAAGCGGAATAATCAAATTTAAGAGTGGAGAAAATGAAAATTGGAGTAGTAATTGGATGGAATGGAAGTGAAAGGCGTGGGACCACCATGTAAGGCGCATGGGCGCGGTACAATAGCCCATGCGCCTTACACTTCAGGTCGTTAGCCAAATGGCCCATAAGGGACGAGGGCCAAGGCGGGTTCATGCGCCTTTGCCCCTTTGATTTGATTCATAATTTGCTTGCTCTTTTTGTTTAAGGTCCGGACTCCATAGATTTCAATCTTATTATGAGGCCTCATGTGTAATCTATATAAATTGTCACGTAAGATGCTGAATAAAATATTTACTTGTTTAATTTTATACACGTTTAAATTATATATATGTCGACTAGTTTTAATTTAATGAGTTAGGCTTCTAAATTTGGCAAGAAACTTCCACCAAATATTACATCCTTGGTGAGCAAGGATTGAATTTTATACACATTATCTTCATGTGCAAATACAATAGGCACATGCTCACATGACTTGTCCAAATGATATGACCACACATTATTCTCTCTCCTTGCCCACCAAGTAGAATTGTTGTGTTTTTTTATTTGGTTAAAATATCGATTCAAATCGAAAAATTGAATGTAATTAATTAAATAAATTATATTTTTTGAATTTGATTTTTAATTTTTTAAATAATTTAATTTTGATTAAAAGATTAATTTGATAAATTATATATACATATTATATTAACTTTTATTGAATAAATTTAAATATTTTATATTTTCCATCAAAAAAATTTGGCTCGTAAATTGTGCTATCAGTTCTATGTAAAGCATATTTAATTTGTGTTTAAGTAGATTTGATTTATTTGTTAGCAGGAGGTCAAATTTCGATTGTTGTGAAAGTTACTAAATGAATCTATTTCATATCTGATCTTGGTTGGCCTTTCACCCCTAGCCACAAGTCATCCCCGTATTTTGCCACATACGTGGGTTTGGTCCTCCAAGGCCTGTTAGAGCTCTCTTCAACCTGCTCGTGGCTAGATTGATCGGTTTCGGGTCAAATAGGAAGAACTAGAAGATTCCACCTTTGAAAAGCGCCTACACCTAATGGCTTAAGCCGATGTTCCCATTTCCTCGTTGACCCATCATGTAAAAGGTTTAATTATGATGTAATTCATGAAGTATAATACTCCTTCCGTTCCATTTTATGTGGCAACATTTGACCGGGCATGGAGTTTAAGAAATAAACGAAGACTTTGAAATGTTTACCAAATTGTCCTTTAAAAAGTAGACTCACTTTTCTCTCTCCTCATAAATGTATTGGAGTACTATTTTTAAGATTAAGTGGGACCAACAAGGATAAAATATGAATTGTACATTTAAATACTTACCATATAAGGAAATGTGACATTCTTTTTGGGACTGACCAAAAAGGAAATGGTGCCACATGAAATGAGACGGAGGAAGTAACATTTTTTTTCTTCAAGAGGATTATCGATTTTTTTTTTGTGCAAGAAAGATAAAGTTTCAAGACTATTTAGTTTTGTCATTCTAGTTTACACGATTTATGCCATATTAAAATAATATTCTAAAACATACAATATTATACCATATTAAAAATATTTTTGATCTAATTTAACCTAACAATATAATATACCAAGTGAAACTTCATTAAAAGATTTAATTTTTCATACAATATTTAATAGTATTATTTTATATTCGTGTTGGAATTCTACTAATTCAAATTCGTGTATTACATGATCCGACATTAAGGCTCGGAAACTTGACTAATTTAAATTTGCGCATTGCAACGCCCATATCTGAGAACACACTCCCAATATAACTTTTTCCAACACTCAAACTTAAAACTTGACTAATTCAAATTCACACATTACAAACTTATTTTTGATAGGAGCGCCTCCATCATAATTTTCTCTCGGGGCTCAAACTCGAAACTCGATTAGTCCAAATTCACAGATTGTAAACCTCTTTCTAAAGCAAACGTCTCCAAAATAATTTTCTCCAAAACTTGAACCCGAAACTTAATTAATCTAAATTCACACATTGTAAACCTATTTCAAATGTTGGTGCCTCCGTCATAATTTCTTCCGAAGCTCAAACTCGAAACGTCAAATCTCGATCATCCTATCACAGTCCAAAAAGAGGGTGAGACTATTGTTGACCAACCTGCATAAGAGTTTGCACAGTACAGTGAACCAATATTTGACAGAATTTCACTCCGATCAAAACACTCCAAAAAAATCCAAAAATCTTCCTTCCCCACGAAGGAATTTCAAGAATCGACAAACAAACCTAGGGATCATCAAAGCGTAAAATTGCTAACATTTTTGGTTTTCCGTTTTTTCTCTGTGGGGTTTCAGTGTATGTGAAAAATTATGGAGGACTATATCTATGTGAGCAGCGATGATGATGAATGGGACAATCAACAGTATAATAATGACGATGACGACAACGATGATGATGATGATGGTGAATTTCTTGATGGGTTTACCGAAATTGAACAAGAGAGAAATGGAATCTCCGAAAAGGGTCCTTCATGCAAGGTATTATGATAAAAGTAAAATTTACGGTTCAAACGAATTTAGCAGCTTTATATTTTGAAACCTAATTAAGGATTTCGAGAAATTAATTTATAAAGTTCAAATCTTGAATGGATCCTCTAACCCTTTTCATGCAAAGTATTTAATTTTATTGTTTTCGAAAAAAGGCGGTGCCTAATGAATGTCCCTTTTGAGTCTTGATTAGGTTTTCCTTCATATTTTCTTCTGGTTTTGGTTGTAGCTTCTTTCACACACACAATTTATGCTCTGTATCAGAATGTTCAATTTCTAGTACATCAGAACTCTAGAATGGCTGTTTCATACTGTTTCAGTTGAAAAATTGGTACTAGTAGTTCTTATGCATTTCCAGTGATTAAATATGGGAAAAGACACTGGATGGTGTAGTGGGTTGTCTCGCTATCCGTCCATACTAGTAGTCGTAGTTTGCTCATGTAGTTTCTTGCCTTTGATTTCTGTTGTTTTCTGCTGTTTCTCGTAAGTATGCTTTGTTATACTTTCACCTCCGTTGTTTCTTTTGGACTTGTTTGGACTGTTTTTTCTTGAGCTGAGGGTCTGTAGGATACAACCTCTCTACCTCTAAGGTAAAGGTAAGGTTTGCGTACAATCTACCCTCCCCAGACCCACTTTGTGGGACTGTGGTGGGTATGTTGTTGTATACTGGATGGTGTTTTCCCTAACAAAAACAGAGGAGTTTTAATGGTTTTAAAATATATGATATTATGCTAGAAATTCTTTAAATGAGATTAGCTTCTGTCTAGCAGCCTAACTTTTTGATTTTCTAAGTCCTGTGAAGCAATGAATAATGTGTGTCAAGTGAGTGCATGAGGCACAGTACAGGATATATAATTACTTATCAGGGAACACATAGGAAGCAAAAAATCACCCTGAATTGTGAAGTTTTCTGCTGTTTTCATTTTTATGATTATGAATTTCTTGAATTCTTCATGCCTACTATTGGGTTTTGCAGGTAATCAGGAAAGAGACTCTTTTAGCTGCACAGGTGAGCAACTTTTCCCAAAGTTTCGACTTTTCCATATGGATAAATGTTAATTTAATGACTGACATGTGTAACATTGGTATTTAACTTGCAGAAAGAAGACTTGCAAAGAGTGATGGACTTGCTATCTCTGAAGGAACATCATGCTCGAAGCTTGCTTATTCATTACCGATGGGAAGTTGACAAGGTCTTTGCGGTTCTTGTTGAGAGAGGGACAGAGAAGTTATATGCTGAAGCGGGCGTGACACTGGAAGGGAAAGATGAACATACTTCCACTCTGTCGACATCTGAAGTGACATGTCAAATTTGCTTCGAAGATGTCCCTGTTGAGAAGACTACTGTAATGGACTGCAACCATATATTTTGCAATGAATGTGAGCATCTCCCATCCCTTCCCTGAGCCTCTATCTCTGTACGAATATAGTGTTTCTCTTATCTCTTGTCCCTATTTAATCATTATACTAGTGACACGTCACTTATGACACATGATCTGGAGTTTGTTGTCCCAACATTTGAAATCTCTGTTTGTATGCCTCACATAAGTGGGAAAGCTGTTGGGATCCTTTTCGTAACTACCTAACTTCGAAATACTGATGATTTCACTGCATCTTTAATGGCATCAATAGCATTTAGAATCTGTTTCTATAGCAAACCTATGGCTTCGTTGATTTTCTTTAATGTGAAAGTGATTAGTGCATCTTGAAAAGTTGATGAGCTAGATTCACTTATTGTATTTATTGTTGGTGCTTTCTCTTTTCTGGTCACTCGAACAAATGATGGTGTAGGCTAAAAGTTGCCAATAATTGTTCTATGTAGGTTGGACAACTCATTTCATTGTAAAAATAAATGAGGGTCAGAGTAAACAAGTAACTTGCATGGCCCAAAAGTGCAATGTGATCTGTGATGAAGGAAAGATTAGGGATCTTGTCACTGCAAAAGATCCTGCTTTGGCAGAGAAATTTGATCGTTTTCTGTTAGAGTCATATATTGATGACAACAAGAGGGTTAAATGGTGCCCTAGTGTTCCTCATTGTGGAAATGCAATTCGTATTGAGGATGATGAATACTGCTGTGAGGTTGAATGTGCATGTGGTGTACAGTTCTGTTTTAATTGTTTATCAGAAGCGCACTCTCCTTGTTCATGTCTGATGTGGAAACTTTGGATGAAGAAGTGCAAGAACGATGGTAAGACAGTAACGTGGATAAGTGAAAATGCCAAACATTGCCCAAAATGTCATAATGCCGTGGAGAAGAATGGGGGATGCAACCTTGTAAGATGTAGATGTGGACAGCCGTTTTGGTGAGACTTTATCCATGTCTGCAGTCTTATGTTCTTCCAATTTGCTGATTTATATGTTCTATTCTTATTCCATTTCTTTGCTATACCATTTTCATTTTGATATATATTTTTCTGTTGAAGTCTTTTAACTATTTATTCTGTTCCTTCTCTTTTTTTGGTCTCCCGGGAGTTTTTTGGGGGGTTTTTGTTTGGGGTGGGGGTGGGGGGTAATTAGTCTTGTGATGCATGAATTGCATATGATGCAAACAAGGACTTCCAAGGAGTAGAGATTGATGACTTTTAAAGCAGGAAACTGTAAAAAAAAAAAAAAAAGAGGGTGGAAGGAGAGGAAATGCTAAGAGAGTTGATGAACAGATAAAACGGATAATCTGTCCTGATTCCAAGAATGAAAACTTGACCAAGAATTAGAAGGACAAAGAGAGGCAGCAATATTTGTGGTTGTAGTATAAGCGGGCAAAGGAAGAGGAAGTATAAGCTCAATTGTGGAGAGCAGGAAGAGAAAGTTAAAAAAGAACATTTTCAAGGTTATAGAAGTTAAGATCCCAAGGTTATCCATCCCTTGCTAGAGATGTAGCTAGTTATTCTTTGAGTGTAGAGTAACAGTTAAAATACACATTTCTCCTTTTTCTTACCTACAAGCTCAAAGTATGGCATAGTAGTTTCTCCTTTTTTTACTCGCTCATATGTTAATTCATTGAAAGAATGTTGGCCAAGCCAAATTATACCAGTACTTTCTCTTTCTCCGTCGCTTATATTTGTGTATGCAAATTTTATTTTATACTTTGTAGTTGGTTGTGTGGTGGAGCTACTGGTTTAGAACACACATGGAGTAGCATTCGAGGTCACACTTGTGGCAGTTATAAGGAAGGGGAAGAGGAAAAGACGACGACTGTCAGAAATGATCTCTTGCGCTATACTCATTATTATGAGCGCTATATGGTTCATCGTGATTCGTTGGAGGCTGAAGCAAACATGAAGCAAAAACTAAATTTTGAAGTGTTGAAACTTGAAGCAGGGGAATTGCAATCAAAGGACTTCAGCTGGGTAGAAAATGGATGTAATAGACTCCTTCAATTAAGGCGAATTCTCTCCTGTTCCTATCCAGTTTCATTTTACGTTTTTGGTCAGGCGCTGTTCAAGGATGAAATGACACCAAAAGAAAGGGAAATAAAGAAGAACCTTTTTGAAAACCTGCAGCAGCAACTTGAAATAAATGTTGAAAGACTTTCGATGTTCTTGGAGGAACCATTTGCTGACCATCCTGAAGATAAACTTTTGGAGACTAGAATGAAGATCATCACTCTCTCTGTACTAACAGACAACCTCTGCAAAGAGTTGTAAGTGTGCATCACATCTAATAAACTAGCTATGCATTAGTTATATTTGTGTTAGGTTCTTCAAGTACATTGATATGCTAAAGAAGTTGTTTACGCGGGGTACAAATCTTTGGAACTGAACTTAGTTAGGGGAACATTTTTATTCTATGATAAATGGCAGGGAATCATAGGGAACTCTCCAGAAGGTCCTTTATATAACACTTTAGTTTCAAGGGAAACTAAACTCATTTTTTTCTAAACGAGTATCAACCAAAATGCCCTTTGGTTAGAATCACAAGAGAGGCAAAAACAGTGATCTTAACTTATATTCTGTAGAAACAAACTGATCCGGATATTGCTAATGTGTCTACCAAGTGAGGCTTCATTCCTGATTTTTTTCTTTTTGCAGGTACGATTGCATTGACAACGATTTACTGCTTCCTCTACAGCAGGCGACTCATACCATAGCTCATTATAGATCCGAGGGAGTGGCTAAAGCATCAGAACTTCCTAATTGACATTCCACCAACACTTGGCGTGTGAGCACTCTCAATCAGAGACATGAAAACGATGCACATACCTTTTCTCATGAGCTGATCTAGAATTTTATGCTAGAGGGTTCGATTACTACAACATCTAATATTCTTTTGCGACACTTTATATGAATTTAGTCTAGATTCGTAACTACATATAGTTCGAGTTGAAGACAATGTGTGCATGCTGGTTTTCGTTTGGCCACATATACTAATAACTGACTGAAGAATAATGTGACGAAATGGTTCAAACTTGATACACCATGCAGCATTGAGCAATTTAGAAAATTTTAGCATTTGGATTTGGTTCACTTTTGTGAGGTTTCATCATTCAATATGGCAGCAGCTGTTGAGAATCACGTACTCTGCATAAAGTTGTGGTTATGCATAATATCTAATAGGTAGTCATGCAGTGGAAATAACCTCTCTACGCCACAATGGTAGGGGTAAGGCCTACATACATTTTACTCTCATACATGGGATTACATTGGGTATGTTGCTATGAGACCGGCTTAAATGGAGCAACATGGACCGTGAGGGTATATATGGCCTATTTCAACTTGCTTGGTATTCAGGTCCACGCAACTTAGGTCACAACACTATTACCTTGATAACTAAATAACCATTGAATTAAAATGAACAAGGCTTCTACTCCCTCCGTTTCAATATATGTGATGTAGTTTGATTGAACACGAAATTTTAAAAATATGTGAAAATTAGAGAAAACAAAATAGAGGGATGATACCCTTCTTAATGAAAAACTGAATATAAACTTATGATAATCACATCATATATAAAACACGACCCTACAAAATTACAAATGAATATACAGATTGGGTTTCATAAGTTAAAACATCCAGGTTACAGAAAGAATATAAATAGTCATTAAGATTAACAAAAGAAAGTACTCTTGTTAAATATGTCTTTTAAATAAGAAGCTATTGCACAAGCACTCCTATGAAATGAGTGAGTACAAAAAAATAAAAATAAAGAGAAATTTAGTATCGTCAAGTCTCTTTATAACGATGTCATTTACATCAATTTTTAAAAATTGTTATAGCAAATCGTCGGAGAAAATGAAAAATAAGTTCCATGATAATAAAATATTGTTATAGAAAATACTTGTATGAAGATTTAATAGGCATATCTAACACATTTAATTACATCTACATATCACAAGTAGTTCAAGAATGACACCACCAACAGCAAAAAATTAAAATAAAATAAAAAGGAAAATATTGCACAATTACCCTGAAAAAAAATTGTAAGCTATAATTTTATTTTATTATATAACAAAATAATTTCTTATTAATTCATCAAATTAGAGATTATTTTCTTAATTATGTGGATTGGACTATACCCATGATCCAAGTTTTTTTTTTTTTTTAAAAAATATATATATATATTGCATTATAATTTATATTCAATGACATCTTTTATCAGTCTAAATATAACCTAATCATTTTTTTCCGACAATAAAATACTCCATCAGTTTCGGATATTTGTCATCTTTCTAAGTTATAAACATTTTTAAAAATGTTAGATATTTTATAAAAACAATATGTTATCCATTACTCATTTTTTAAAAGTTAATTATAATTCTGATTATTCAGTATTCATCAAAGTAAAAACATTTAAAAAGAGATACAAAGAATAGTTTAAATAAACAATTAATTTAATTAGCAATACCCAAAAATCTAAAACATCAACAAAAACAAAAATACTACGTTGATAATCGCTTTCCATTTATTTAAATCTTGATGAACAATGGTACCTGTTATGCCTACAAACTAACTCGAACATTATAACATTAAAAAAACTAAATTAAATTTCACCCGTTTAAATTTGACTCAAACCGACTTTTCCAAGAAAAAAGTTGAATTAAGAAAAGGTTGGACTATTATTATTACATATAGTATTTTTACATTTCCTTAGAAAAAGGGAGGAAAAGACGGCCTCTACAACTTTTCTAAGCTGTAAACTGTTCTTACAAGTAAAATAGGAAATCTGAAATTCAGCTTCAGAGAAGAGCAAAAAAATGGCGAAATCGAGTGCGGATGATGAGGAGTTGAGGAGAGCTTGTGAGGCGGCGTTAGAAAGTACTAAGCAGAAGATCGTGATGTCAATCAGAGTTGCTAAGAGTCGTGGGATCTGGGCGAAAACTGGAAAATTGGGTCGTAGTCATACTGCTAAACCCAGAGTTATCGCCATTTCAAGTATGTAATCTATGTTATTTGTGTAGATTTAGTTTTAAATAGATAAGTTTATTTTTAGCTATTTGATGAACTGCAGAGGAAAGTAAAGTTGGGTGATTGTGTTGTTTATATACTGTGTGATCTGTTTTAATTTGATGAAAAATTTGAGTTTGGAAATGAGTTTAGTAAGACCTTAGCTAGCTTAGGTGTATTTAGGGATGTCTGATAAAATTGGAACAATATAGAGAAAGGTACTGTGTGTGCGAAGGCATTAGGTAGCGTAGGGAAGTTAGACTTGTTGTGATGGTAAATTGTTTTAGAGGAAGGGGAAGAGTAATCATGAGGTTGTGGAGTTTGAGTCACTGAGAAAACAAAAGTCTGAAAAGATCCTTTTGACTCCTGCTAGGCGGTTTTGGGGTAGTTCGGTTTTTAATTGAAAAAGAAAAAGAAAAAGGAATGAGCTTTGGTGTTTGAATTACTGAGGGAGGAACATTGAAAAGACTGTGTAGCTCCTATGTAGGGGGCTTGGGGGGGGGGGGGGGATAAGTAAGAACAAAAAAAAAAAAGGA
>JAJOOR010015418.1:0-17720 GCA_036250505.1 Solanum acaule
CCTTTCTCTAGGAAGCCAAGTCCACCACGCTCAGCAACACCCGTACCTACCACTGCAGGACTTTCATTCTCCAAAAGCATTGCTGACAGTTTGAAGAAAACCAATGAGCTTTTAAATCAGGAAGTTCACAAACTACGGGCTCAGGTATGTTAAGTTTTTCCTTTTGTGCTTTACATTTTGCTTGAGTTATATACTATTTCCTAGTTCCTTGTAACTGATGTAATTTTTGTTGATTTAGGTTGAGAACCTGAGACATCGATGTGAACTTCAGGAGTCGGAGCTGCAGAAATCAACAAAAAAAGCCCAGGAAGCAATGGCTTTGGCGGCCGAGGAATCTGCTAAAAGCAAAGCTGCAAAAGAAGCTATGAAGTCGCTGATGGCGCAGGTATGCTCATACATTTCGTGCACACAAACACATTCACAACAGACACTTATACTCTCTCTCTCTCTCTCTCTCTCTCTCTCTCTCTCTCACACACACACACACACACACACACACACATATATATATATATTGTATGCAAACTTTTCAAATTGAAATGTAATGTTGGTTCAAATTTATTTAAGTCGTCTATTGCTGACCGACTAGAATCATCTTTTCGGACCCTTGTTATTTTGCTGAATGTGAAGGTGTTTCTCCCCCTGTTATTTGCTCTTTTTACAGCTCAAAGACATGGCTGAAAGGTTGCCACCTGGGGCTTATGACGTAGAGAGCCTCAAACTAGCTTACCTACCGAATGGTTTGGACTCAAATGGCATTCACTATCCTGACGCTAATGGGGAACGCCATTTGAGATCTGATTCTGTCACTAGCTCGTACATGGCCTCTCAAACCAGCATGGACTCTAGTACATATGGAATGCAAAGCCCTACCAGATACCAAAAGGATTCTGGTAGCATTGAAGCAATTACAAACAATCAAATCCTGACCTCCAATGGTACAGATGATCGAGTTGAAGTTAGACTGCCTAATGGTAGCGAGGCACAGGTGAACATCAATAGTGCATCTCAAGTTGTCGATAATGAAGACGCTGAATCCTTACAAGACAATAGAAACGGATTGAAATCAAGAAATTCTCTGCCTTCTGGCAACCCTAACCAAATTGAGGCTGAATGGATTGAACAATATGAGCCTGGAGTGTATATTACCCTAATGGCTCTTCGAGATGGCACTAGAGATCTCAAACGAGTTCGCTTCAGGTAATTGGCTTGACTGATTTTGCTCAACTTACTAATGATATACCACGGTTCCATGGTCCCCTCGTACAACAAAATATTTTATATCTAGAACTACACCACCGGGGAATAATCTTCTTTTAAAATATTCAAATTTTTTACCTTGGAAAACTTGCAAGTGTTACCTCTTTTTGCCTAATCTGTTTTGTGCTCAGATAACATTGCTTCCAATTATTCTGATATACTTGGTTCTGTTGTAATTGAATCTGCAGCCGCAGAAGATTCGGGGAGCACCAAGCGGAGACTTGGTGGTCAGAGAACCGTGACAAAGTTTACGAGAGATATAATGTTCGTGGTTCAGACAAGTCATCGGTTACAGGCCAGGCTGCTCGGAGGTCTGAAGGGGGTCTCTCTCCATCTTCCCAAATTTAGAAATTCGTTAGTCAATCTGTTTTAGCAAAATCTCTCTACCTTTTTTGATTATTGTGGTGCGGAATGCTAGTCAAATTATTGGAGGGGAGAGAGCCAAAACCCTTCACTTCCATTCTGACCCCATTCCACAAATTCCTCAGCCTTTTTGTTTTGTGTTACTTTTTGGTTCAGTCTTATTTCTTAGGGGGTTCACCATTAACTTATTTGTTGTTGTATTGTAGTGTATATAATAGTAGTATCAATCAATTATATTTGTTGCCCAACATGACTCGTGTTCGTTTCCCTTTTATTTTTCTTTTTTGGATGAGTTGTGAAAAAAGAAAGAAAGAGAGAGGGCACCCAAGAGTGTGACCCAGTAGTCAATGAAGTGGTTGAGAATTCGGAGGTGGTATCCAGTGGAATTAGTCAAGGTGTGCGGCTCGGACACCACGGTTGTCCAAAAAAACAAAAAAGAGAATGTGTTGCTGAGAAGTATCATAGCTTTCATGACGTCTACATTATAGTTTTTGGCCAGTGCTATTCTTACTTAGCTAATTGCCTCGTATTTACCTTTTGAGATTTTAGAAATTTAAATTTGCTCATTTACTTATGTCTCTATTTTACAAAAAAATAAGCGTTCATCACACGTTGGTTAATCTTTTATTATTTTATGTATAGAGTATTTTGATAATGTGAAAATTTTATATATGACATATATTAGACTAATATTTTCAAGTTATAGCAGTAGAATTAAACTTTCAAGTTGTAACATTAAAAAATTTCAGGTCGTAACAGTTTATAAAAAAAAAAGTTTCTTTTAATAATTGAAAACACTTGTTTTGAAAAAGATAAAAAAATTATAATAAATCATTTCTTAAGAAAAAAAGGTAAAAAAACAAAAATAGGGGTGTCAATTAAATTTGAATTGATTGAAGATAATTATTAATTAGCATGAATTAAGGAAATTCAAACTAATTAAGAATATTCAGTTTCCTTAATTCACTCTAATTTGTTAAAATTAATTAAAAATTCTGATTTTATCCATTTTTTCTTCCACGTCTCTCTCTTCGATTGATTTCCAGAAATCTTATCACTGGCCTGGCGATTAATTGAAGTTTTTTTTTTGTTTAAAAAATCTTGATTTTGTTATGATGGACAACTACTTATCTATATTAATTAAATATGGTGGAAGATGGGATCCTCCATGTTAGTAATTATTATGGTTTATTGTTTGTATTTGTATTTCAGTAAAATGAAAAAAAAAAAATAGCAATGAAACTGTAAATCATATTTTGTGATTTTGTTTTTGTAAATCGTCATTATAATTAAGATGAGATATTTTTTTGTATAATCAATACATTTTGTTTATAATACGTATTAATTGATGTGAAACTGTAATATTAGTGATTTTGTTGGTACATTTCTGTATTTTTTTTGTTTTTTGGTTATTTTGTATACTATCAAAACAATGATTTCATGAGAATTTGGCGCAATATATGAATGATTTGAGTATAAATGTTTGAATAGAAATCGTTTTATCGTTGTAGATTGGATACGTAGATTAAAATTATAATATTGAATACTATTTTTTTTCCTGAAAATATAAATTAAATGTATAGTTTTGAATGAATTTGGTAGTATGAATGGAATGAAATTGGTATGAAAGTGTGTTCACTAATGTGTAAAAATAGCTATTTAGAATTTTGAAGAATTGTATGCAAAGTGTTTTAAGTTGGTATGAAATTTGAAATTTTATTGTTTATATAAGTTTTGTCGAGTGTGTATAAATTTGAGTGAGAGGAAAGAACTATTTGGTATGAGAAATGTATAAATTTGGTATGAAGGATGATTGTTTGTATGAAATGTGTATTAAGTGAAATCTGTTTTGGAATGTACTGTCTGAATAATATTTATATGAAAAAATAATGATGCCGCCTGGTCCAAAGAGAACGGTAGGAAGACTGCAACTTGAATGCTGGAAGGAATTTGCTGATGTGAAATTCAAAAGGCCTAAAGTTACTTGCAGTAGATGTCGTCAAGTTGGCCACAACAGGACGACGTGTTCAAATTATCCTGTGCAAAAAAAATGATTGTTTATTTGCTTAGACTATATAAATTGTTTATTTTATTTTGTCTTTTATACTCATGGTTTGTTTTGATGTGACACATAATTGGTGTGAAATGCATTATAACTAAGTGTTTAATATATTGTTCATTTTTTATACGCGATTTATTCATTAATCATACAAATTGCATAATGTTGGAAATAAAATTTATTCCAGTTTAATATATAATATATTGTTAATATTAGTGATAATTATACAAGGTAATTATGGTATGCATTTGGTATCCTGAGTAATTAATGTAAGTTATCATGAATATTAATTTGATTTTCAACTGGTGTCCTACTATAAATAAAATTAAAACAAGATATAATTGATGTTAGTGCAAAAATTAATGATCGCTGTTTTAGATCGTCAGATTCGTTTCTTCTAGTGTTTATACAAAGTGTATACCAATTTCATACATCTTTAAAGTATTTACTACATGCTTGTTACGAGAATATAATTTTTAATTAGTAATAATTTGGTATCCATAAGGTGTCCAACTTGAATAAATATAAAACAAGAGGTAATTGAGGTCCTGAGAAAATACAATGATCACTATTTCATACATGTTGGATACCAACTTGATTCATTTTTATTTTTTTTTAGAATATGAAGTAAACAAAATCAATCATGAATGACTTTGGATGTAATAAGTGTACAATTTGGATACCAAATATAAGACAAAGTTGGTTCATGAACTCTAGATTGGTATTCTTTTTGAATCTAGTTAGTAATACACATTAATATCATTAAGTCTAAATATTGAATCCAATTTGTATGCAGTTTGTATATAACTGTCATCCCGAAACTGTTATATTCAATGTGTAATATATCTCCCAAATAGTGAATCCAAATGGTATGAAGTCTGTATATTACTAGTATCCTGAAATTATAATAGCCAATCAGTAATTCATATGTAGATGGTATCTGACTGGAAGAAAACATATGATATTATATATCATCAAATATTTAAACACAAAATAAATTGTCCAAAAGTTTTAAAAAATAACATGTAATTCTAAAAAAGTAGAAGGTGCAATCAACTATCTCAAATTTCTTGTCCGTGGTCTTGGTGTAGGATAATTGGTGGTATCCGGAACATGTTCTTTTGCTATGCGAGGTCTACCAAATTTGCTAGCAACCGTACCAATAACTTCACTCTCACTGATCGCGCCATCCTCATTCTTTGTTTTTTCATAATGCCATATGATTGTGACATACCTTTGACGATGGTGCTTTGCATCGATATCAATAGAACGCATATTAAAGTCATACAATATCCAACAATCAAACATTAAAGTCAGAGTCATACACATATTAATCAGATTTCATACATGTTTCATCCAAACAAATGTTTATAAAAGAAGATAAACATAATATGATATTTTTACAAAAAAATCAGTAATTTGAATAATGTGAAAATAAATTAAATATAATAATCACCCTAACAACTTTTTTGTCTTTTTTAGATCTTGGGATTTCTGATTCCTTCTTTTTTGTTGTTCTTCTTGTTGATGGTTTTGAAGATTCAGCAACTTCTACATTTGTTGTTTTTTTTTTTTATTCACTAACAAAATCAGAATCAGAATCAGAAAAAGGGGTTTCAACAATTTTCCCCTTCCTCTTCTTCCCCTTTTGATTTACCGGACTCACCCTGTTCTTTGCTTCGTTTTTTTCTCCTTTTGATCTTTCAAAAGAGAGGAACCACCCCTAGCCGGAGTTTCAACAATTTTTGGCGACGGTGTTTGAGTCAATATGTTGAAAGATGGAGCATGAATTTCATCCGTAGAAGTTTCTTCAACTAATCGAGGGCTCTTTCGAGGAGTTACAACCGTTTTCTTCGACATGATTTTGTTGAAAAACTGAATTGGAGGGACGATTGTGAAGTTGGTGTAGTTGAGTGGTGAGAAAGATGGGAGGGACGATTGTGAAGTTGGTGTAGTAGAGTGGTGAGAAAGATGGGAGAGACGAAGGTGAAAGTGGGCTAGTGGGGTGGTGGCATGTAGAATTGGATAGGCGTGGGGGGAGAGGGGTGGGATTGACGTATGGGAGTTTTGGAGTGTAACGGTAAACAAGGAAGTCTAATCTATGTAAATCCCTAAATATGTGTAACTGATAATTTCAGCTTTAAAAAAGGAACTGAAATCAAATTAATTACACATTATTAGTTAATAATATAAAAATATAAATAGATTAATTATTTATTAAATAAATTGAAATTGATTTTTAAATAAAATTAAATTTAATTGATAGGTATAATCCTTAAATAAACTGTTATAAATAAGAATTGTTTAAAAGTATGTTTAAAACTCGTAAAATTGACTCTTAAATGTGTATATGGTGTGAATTTCCTTTGATAATTTAGTACTTGAAAGCAATAGTTTTTGTTTACTCGCTCTCTCCTTTTCGCTCATTTGGTAACTAGATGTCATAACATTAAAATTGAAGGTGAAGGGTGTTTACCACCTGAGCAATTTCCTTTTGTAAGTCAATAGTTTTTCAATTTACGAGTGAGGCAAATTTATATGAAACCATGATGCTTATAATAATAATAATATTAAAGAAGAGCAATTATAGAATAATGAAGTTGTTCCACTTAAGAATGAACAAGTGGAAGTAAGGCATAGGCCATGCATCAAATGGTCAAATATTAAAGAATACGTCAACTAAACTTAAAGCATTTATTATTAGTAGTTGGTTATTGGTAGTATAGTTTCAACTCAATCTGTTGTATCAAATTTCACTTTGTCATTTTGCCCTTTCTTTGTATTATATACATGAATGACAAGTTTCTTATGCTCGTCTGCCCATAAAAAAATTTTGTAGTTGAAATTCGAAAATTAGAATTTTAAAATTGTATTTGGATATATACATTTCATTAAGCTTAGTTAGAAAAATATTGAAGTTCTGTGAGTGGAAATTCCAAAATTTGGTTCTTGGGAATTCATAAATATTTGAAGATAAGATTTCTAAAAATTAATCAAATTTCATGATCAAACAAATATTTGAAGATAAATTTCAAAGACTACTCCTAAAATCTATGATCAAACATAAACTTAGGTGTTCATGAAGCTAATTTTGAACCGCCATCTAAGCGTCTCAATTAGGTGTTGACTTAAGTAATAGTAACATGGACAAGAATAATTAACAGTAGAAATTGGCATTCAATGAAGAAAAAAAAAACAAACGCCTAGATATAGGAGATATTGTGCTTCATTACCCAAAATAAAATATAAAAACAAACATAGCTAGAAAATTAAAAATATTCCAGAATGACTAGTTCTTTTATAAGGATCTTTAGAACCTAACATTCCATGATTATTAGTCCCAAAAGATTTTTCTTTTGAAATCTAACTGAAATGGTAACTTTTGGAACATTTTTTTTTTTTTTTTGTAAATGTGATAACAAACTATTTAAAGTCGTCAATAAAAAAATTCTAATAGAATAATGTAAAATAAAGTGTATATTTGTCTGGTACTCCCTTTGATTTAGATTTGATGAGACAATAAATCAACACACAAGATTAGTTAGTATTATTATTTTATATGTTTGTCATGAGTTATAATTAATAGGAGTAATAATAATGTTGATCCAAAAATACTTAATAATTGGTAGAAGAAATCAAATAATGAAATAGTGATTTTGTAGTAGTTGTAGTAGGAGTTGAATGTATTGGAATATTTTTTATTTTTTTTTTACGATATGATTTTCTATGTTTCTCATTGACTAATTTAAACTCAAAACTTTTTATAACGTCTTATTCTTTCAACATCCAATTTGCATAGTTTGAAAATCCTTGCAAGAGATAAGTCAAAATAGACTAACTTATTAAACGACAAACAACTAATAAGACACCATGGGGGTAATTGAGTCTATTTTATTTTTTATTCAACTCTTAACTATGTTTACTATATTCTTGTAATTGAAACTTGAAAGCTCAAATATCGAATAATCTAAAAACTTATTACGTTGATCTCATGATAATTTAGCAACAAAATATATTCTGTCAATCAATAAATTAGTAGAGCGTTAATTAAGTAATATATGTTTGCTTAGTTGCATAGTTTTCCCTTAATAGTATTCTGTTTGGTTAAGCTTTTAAAATCTGCTTATTTTGACAAATACTTCTACCTATTGAACTCCAATTTTTCTTAATTAATGTTAATTTTCGGAGTTAAAAATGACCCATATTTGAACAAAATGATGAGACGACACATGTAGAATTATAATTAAGTACATGTCACTGATTTATTGGTCCATATGGCCTTAACAATAAATAACCTAACACATCCAAGTTAATTCAAAATAACTAGAAACCACTTGTCCATTTCTAGTTCCTTGGATTTTTATATAAAAGAAAAAATATTTTTTAACTATAAAGGGTAATTGAATCCAATAGGGGAAAGAATGCGTATTTTTAATCCAAAAATTAATGTTAAAGCACAATTACGATCCAATAGATAGGAGGAGAATTTTAAATCATATCCAATATGTTGGTGATTTTTGACCCTTTTCATTGTACTTAGAATTGCATTTAGAATTAAATACATTTAAAGAGTAGGAATTTGTGTTTAATTATCAATTTAAAAATTAATTTTGTCAGTACTTAAGGAATAATTTATATTCGATCAAAGTTCTAAAATTAATTTCTGCAAATTAAACAACTTCGATTACTAATCAATATATATATTATGTATTTTTCGAAAGCTTGACCAAACATCTCAAAGTACTCTATTATACTTTTTTCCCACCAAACCATCATGAATTTTCCCTCCTAACGACAACCAAATTTCAATTATTTTTAACGACCTTTGACATTGTGCTAATTATTCATGTAATACCAATAATTTAGAAATTATTATTTGTTGCAATATTTTCAGATTTGGTTTATTTACAAAGGTCCTTTGCCAGCAAGGACATTTATACGTAGACTTTCTTTAAACCAAATAAAGTTTTCAACTCTCGTGCTCTTTAATAATTTAAAATAATGATTAATTAATGTACTTTTAATTTTAACTATTGAGTAATAGTTTTTTTAAGTCCTGTCAAATAGATGTTGACTTGTCAAATCATAGATTTTTCAAGCTAATTAGAACATTATTAAAGTGTTTCTAATAAAATGCATCTTCTCTTGTTTTATTTGATTTTTTTCTTTTTTTACTTCAGTACTCTATGTGCCCTAATTTGTTTTTTTGACAAAAGAAAAACATATGTTGCTATTACGTCGATACTATATCAATAGTGTAGGATGATTAATTGAACATTCCTTATCAAAAATTATATTACGTATATTGAAAATTATTATCAATATATAAGCAAAGATGATTATATATATATATAAAAATCTGAAGTACATCCTTAGTGAAATTTCAAATTTTATTATCCTTCCATATTGGCAAATTCAAGCACTAATCCTTTCTTATATTTTTGTGGGGTATTCAATACTCACTTCGAAATCCGACTAATTTTTATTCACGCAAACAAAATCCCATTTTGGAAGGTAAAATGCTCTGTACAAAAGCAATTTCATTCCCAGGGCTTAAATGCGAAAACAAATGTGAGATTAAACTTTTAATCAATGCTTAATACATTCCACAATACATATTAGAGTCAAGAAAGTGGAATATTGTAAAAAGTAAAATGAAAAGGCAAGAATGTACACAAATATTCAAAAAGTAAAATGAAAAGGCAAGAATGTACACAAATATTGGTGAGAATTCAATACAAAAAAATTCCAAATTGTCAACAGATTTTACTAACAACTTAAGTTGATTAGTATTCTACTAACAAATTACCAACATATTTCTAACTGAATTACATTTTAAAACTTAACAACGAAATTCTAACATATTATCAACCAAATCTTACTAACTAAATATTTTAGTTGGTAAATATGGCGGGAAAAAATGGCGCTGAATTTAGCAATATTCTATCAATGGATTACTAACTGAAATATTACTAGCGCACATCTTTTGTTGATAACATTACCAACGAAGTATATATCGGTTGGTAAATATGACAAAAAAAATGTTTATATAATTTATTAACATATTACCAATGAATTACTAACCAATTATTTACCAACGGCAAGATTGTGTTGCTAAATTTACCAACCAAATATAAATGTGTTGGTAAATTAGTAACGAAATGTAATTTGTTGGTAAACTTGCCAACCAATATCCAATTAGTTGGAAATTTTACCGACGAATAAAGATTGTATTTAGTAAATTACTAACATCATTAAAATAGTTGGTAATATACCAACTGATCATTAATCCATTGGTAAAATTTACCAACATATTAATTATTAGTTGATAATATTACATATGAATGTTTAGTTGAATAGTAACTATTACCAACTGTGATAGAATTTATTGGTAAATTATTAATTACTAACTTATATTTGAATAGTTGATAAATTTACCAATTGAAGTTATCTTTTGGTAAATCAACGTCTAGTGTTGAGGCTTTCATAATCAGTTTGTGTCATTAGGCGTTTTCACTTAAAATTTTAGCCAAAACTTGACTTTGGTCAATATTTTTAGTAAACGTGCTCAGATAAGAACTCTGTCAATGTCATTAGTTTCGAAAGGTCATTTTTTATCTAACAGGAAGGTTGGTTCAAGTTTTGAGGCATCTTTTTTTGTTTGTGCCGTTAGGTGTTTTAAATCTTATGTTTCGGCCAAAATTTGACTTTGGTCAATATTTTTGTGAACGTGCTCAGATGAGAATTTCATCAGCGTAATTAACTCCAAAGGTCATTTTTTATCTAATAGGATGGTTGGTTCGGGTTTTGAGTCTTTCATTTTTAGTGTGTGCCGTTAGGTGTTTTAACTTATAAATTTTGGCCAAAATTTAACTTCGGTTAATATATTTGATAAACGTGCTCAGATGAGAATTTCGTCACTGCAGTTAGACGCAGAAGGTCATTTTTATGTAATAAGATAGAAGGTTCGGGTTTTGAGGCTTCCATTTTTAGTTTGTGCCGTTAGACATTTTAACTTTTAACTTTTGGCCAAAATTTCACTTTAGTCAATATTTTTGGTAATCGTTCTCGAATTGAAATTTTGTCACCGCGGTTAGCCATGTAAGTTCAGTTTTGGTCTCATAGGATGGTTGGTTCGGGTTTTGAGACTTTATTTTCAGTTTGTATCGTTAAGCGTTTTAACTTTTGCTAAAATTTGAATTAGGTTAATTTTTTTGGGAAACATGCTCAAATTTGAATTTCGTCAGCGTGGTTATCTCTGGAAGGTCATTTTTCGTCTAATAGGATGGTTGGTTTTGATTTTGTTAAGTTTTAACTTTTAACTTTTGGCCAAATTTGACTTTGCTTAACATTTTTTGTAAACGTGCTATGATAAAAATTCCGTCAACGCGATTAGCTTCGAAAGGTCAATTTTTTATCTAATAGGATGGTTGGTTCAGGTTTTGAGGCTTTTATTTTCAGTTTGTGCTGTTAGGCATTTTAACTTTTAAGTTTTGGCCAAAATTTAGATTTGGTCAATATTTTTGGTAAACGTGCTCAAATTAAATTTTTTGATATAATGATATGTGTCATATTGAGATTAATTTAACTTGTTATCATAGATTTTGCATTGTTTCACTCAAATATGATTTATAAAATTGATATTAATATTTTTGAATTTATATTTGTGCTCTTAGATTTTTAAATGCAATAAATTAATAAATATTTTACTATTGAATAATCATTCAGTTAATAATATTTTGAACATATTGTCAATCAATTACTAACCTAACATTGAACTTGAATGATATATTACCAACAAACTAACAGTCAATTAGTAAATTTATTAGAAAAACAAATAATCATACTAGCGTATTTAAAATTTATTACCAACAAGGGTTGTGGTGGAGTGGTAAGTACTCATTCATCCTTAACCAAGAGTCGTCTTTGTTAGGGAGCGCTTTATCCCCCAATGTGAGACTTCCCGGCGTGAATTTGGATTTAGTCGGGCTCCAATGTAAGTACTGGACACCTGATGGGAAACAAAAAAAAAGTATTTAAAATTTATTGGTAAATTACCAACATAAATTTTCGGATTTAGTCGGGCTCCAATGTAAGTACCGGACACCGGATGGGAAACAAAAAAAAAGTATTTAAAATTTATTGGTAAATTACCAACATAAATTTTCTGTTACTAAAATTGCCAACCAATTACCAATGTATTTGGAAAAGTTTACTATCAGACATTTGTTGCTATAATCATAAACGTATTACCAACGAAATCGAATAATGAAGAAAAAAATTTACTAACTCCTTTTCAATTCGTTAGTAAAGGTACTAACGATATACTAGCCAAAAATTAGTTGGTGAATTTACTAACGGAAATTTCAGGGCCATGTTTCAAAATTTTGTAACAACATCTTTGGGTGTTTACCAACTGATTTTTGATTGGTAAATTTACCAACAAATTAAAATCGGTTGGTAATATTTACCTACAAGCCTTTTAGCAACGGATTAGTATAAGTTGGCATTTGATTGGTAACTCAATTTGCCAACCAATTTGATCAGTTTACCAACGAATTTTTTTGTTGGTAATTGGGGTTCCTTTTATAGTGGTATATACCTAAACAAATTCTGTGATATTAAATTCTACACAAGGCGCGAATAATTTTACTAGTATATACATAAACACTCACAAAGGAGGAAAGGCGTAGCAATCTATTATGAAATACATTTGATTGAAAATAATAGCAAAAGACATAAGTCGTTAGGAGTTAAGATACTCCAATTTTCTCTATGGAGAAAGAAAATTAAAGAATCTGCAAATATCGAAAAAAAAGGATAATTATATCCGTTTGGCCATAGATTTTCAAATAATATTTGGGGGAAAATTTGGCAAATAGTGTTTGTCCATACAATTTGTCATTATTTGGCAAATATCCTAAATTTCCAAATACTAGTTTTTTCTAGTATTTGGGCCAAATCTCATTATTTGGAATCTTTTGAAAATTGAAATTTTACACCAAACTTTTATCTTTTACAAAAACACCCTCTATAGTAGTTGTTTGCGTTGTATTACATAATTTTTTACGTGAACACCAAAATAGTGATGAAATATTTAGTGAATATGAAAGTGATGATATGGTTGTTCATGAAAATGATGAAAAATCGGCTCAGGGTTGTATGGAATGATGCTTGTTGCACTCACTCCAAACTACCACATTGCTCTAGTGTCTTGGACACTACTTGTTATTTATTGCAACGAAAATCCAATTGACTTGTAATACAAACTTATGGTTAGTTTAGATAGTTTTTAAAACTTATGGGTATAAATCATATATTTTTTTAAAAAAGTGAAATATATTTCCCAAATACTATGGCCAAACACATGGTAAAATTTCACCCAAATTTTTATCCAAATAATATTTGCCAAAAATATTTGAAAATCTATGGCCAAGTGCTAGCTTAATCTCAAGGACAATTACACTGAACAAAAAAACCGTGTTCAAAATATTTGATTTTCGAGCACATGTAATTTGTCGGTAAGATAAATAAAATGGATTAATTCAAGTAGAATTTCAGGAACATGCAATAATTATATATTAGAATAAACTATATATAGTATAAATAAATTTAAAATCATGAAGAAGAAAAAAAATTAAATTTGGAATCTCGTACAACAACTAAATTATATTATATACTATGTATATATTATTCATTTATTGCTTTTCACCCCACCAAGAACCAAACCCTAGAAAGAAAAGAAGAAAGAGATCGATCATACATTCTTTTCATCGTTAAATTAAATGATTAGGATCTCGAAAATAATAAATGATCAAAATACAAAAATAAAATAAAATCATGGACAAATAACTTGTAAAAAATACATAGTATATTAAAGGGTTCCAAAAGCATGGATTACATATAACTCGAAAAATTGAAAGGGCATGATCTTCTTATATTGATCTGATAACGTAAATTTTTTTTACACAATCAGTATATATAACTTAAATCCTCAAGATTACAAATCTTAAATGTATACTCTACATATGGCTTGTGAGTCAATAATACTCAATGCCCTCTAAAGCATTAGACTAAAAAGGACAAAAAAAAAAGCACAAGGAGATTAATGTATCATAATAAAATTAATTTATACTCCTAGAATTCTGTACAATTTAAATAAACTTGAAGTAAAAAAATTCAATGAAATTACCGAAAAAAATAAAATCTTTTGATTTTGATTTTTCTTTGGTTGCTTCATCATGGCCAAAACCTTTTGAGGTTGATTCCATTGTGTCTTTTAGAAGGAGAAGAAGGTGGAATTGGAATCCCTTTTGGCAAAGACTCATAATAAGGAGATTTATTGTTTTTATTACTAATTGGCAAAGACTTCACCTTGAAAAATTGTGTGTGACTTGCACCATGAGCATGTTGAATTATCACAAGGACAAAAATGATTGATATTGTGGTTGTGCTTTTTATGCTCATTTTTTCCATCTCCCTAAGGTTTTGTTATAAGGCTTGAAAGAAAAGGGAAGAGATGTGTGGAGAGGGCCAAAGATTTGAAATGGAAAAAGAAGTGATGTTTTGGTGTGGGGATTGAGTATACACTAGTATATTATGAGTTGGTGGTGGAAATATCTTGTTTGGTTTTTATGTTTTTTTTATGTGTGTTATGTGTTTAAAATATATATAGTTGCAAGAGGAAAATGGAGTGGTGGGTGGGAGGGGATAGAGTGGGGTGACTTGTGTATTAAGTTTTTGTGTGTGTGGCCATTCCTAGAAATAAGGTTTTTCCTATCGTGAATCAGCTAAAAATTTGTGATATAGAACATAATTTTTCCACTTATTTTTCATTAAATTAGCTCACTGAAAAAATACATGGTGAAAAACAGATTCTTACTGAAATAATGAAAATTTCCTAATTTTTCCGTATAAAAACATTACTATTTTTTCTTTTCTCATCATTTCAATTAAAATATCCATACAAAAATTAATAAGAAAATTATATACATTTTTAGTAAGAAGTGGGGTGGAGTGGGGGGCAAGACTCTTGTCTTTATTACCTTCCATAAATTTTTCCTAATAAATCTTATTTAATTTGTGAAAGAAATATTATGAAGGTTAATGTTTTGACACACTCGTTAGGAAAATGATTTGATAGATTAACCAAGGACATTCCATTAAATTACCATTACCTTCATCTCTTTTTTAAATAGGTAATTACTGAAATAACTTTATGCTCTTGATTCTTGAATAGTCAAGACGAAACTTTTTTTTTAGTGAATATGTCACTAGGCAGTGTGCCTAGCAATAACTTTTAGTAATAATAAAATAAAAATTCACACCAGAACGAATTATACAAGTAAATGGAGTTAGACCTTATATAAGGTAATCTTAGACGCGCATTGGAGCCTCGATTGAATTCGGATCACACACTATAAGATTCATTTGGAAATGACGCTTCCAATTGAATTTTCTCCATACTCAACACTCAAATCCAAGACATATGGTTAAGGGTGAAACACTCTGCCCATTACACCACATTCCATGTTGATATAATCTCTTAGTAAGGGTAAAACTCCAAAAAATTAAATTTTATAAAGTTACAAATATATACTTCAACTTCTTCATGGTTTACATTACCAAAAAATATACGTCACTTTGGGACGCATTTAAAAAAATTAATACTTCCTCCGTCCACTATTGTTTGTCAGGTATACTAAAAATAGTTGTCCAAAATTAATTGTCAATTTAAACAATCAAGAAATAATTAGTCACTTTTTTCCAATTCTGCCCTTAATAATTACATAACTATTAGCTTCAAAAAGTAGCAATTTTAAAGTTACAAGACTACTTTAATGTAAAAAAAGTTGTTTTTACAGTTTTCAAAAAGGACAAACCATTTTAATAATGATTGATAATAGGGTTATATTAGTCAAACTGCATCTTACATTATATTTTTCTTAAAGGTTGTGCATGATCTTACCCTGACAAACAATAGGGGAAGGAGGGAGTAGAATTTTGAACACCAACTCCCCCCCCCAAAAAAAAAAAAGTCTATCTTAGGTGCAATGTAATGGTCCACCCCATTTAATGACCAAAGAATGGAAGAAGAGAGGGAAATGAAAATATTGAATGCAAGAGAGATATTGAAAAGAAGAAGCATTAAATGAAGGAGGGCAGGGATACATGTTTTCTTGGACTAGCAGCATTTGGTATCACAAATGAGACAATCTTCACTAATTAGTTCAATCAATTTATTCATCATATACATGCTAGAAACACACAACTTAACAAAATGCACTTTATTTGTTGAATGATATTGGTAGGTTTCTTCTTAAAGGTTATGAATCATCCTCTAGTATGTATATATTGGGAGTTCAATATATTGGTGAATACTTTAGTTAATTATCTATGCGCATTAACATGCGTTGTGATGGAACTGTTTCACCCTTAATCAGAGATTTCAGGTTCAAACTTTAGATAGGGAAAAAATCTTGTTGAAAGTGTCACCCTCGAATGAGCCTTGTAGTGAGCGATCCAAATTTAGTCGGAGCTCCAACGTGAACTTCTAACGTATTTGTTTAAGGTATCATGTACATGCACTTCATCTTCAAAATATTAACCGTCAAAAAATATTAACGTATTTGTCTTTGTTTATCAAATTTGCTTTAAGGCCTAGCTAGGCCTAAAAAAAAAGGAATAATAAAGAGAAAATTTCGCTCCCTGTTTTTGTTTCTAGTTCTATTTCAACGTATTACATTTTATTTTGCGAAATTAGAACATCACCATCAATACCTAAAGGGAAATGCTAGCATTGAATGCAATGAGAGTAGGTTTTATTGAAAGAAGAAGCATTAAATGAAGGAGGGCCAAGTTCACATATTTTTGTCTCTCAATTTTTTCTTGAGAAAAAATAGTCAAGAAAAAATAGTTAAAGAACAACGTAAATAAAATCATCTCATTTATAATTTGATAAAGGTACATGCTAGGTTCTTGATCATTTTAAGTTTCATCAAAACTATATCTATTTTCTCAAAATCTTTCCTTATTTAATCCACTCGTTTACATAAATTTACTATTATAGAGTTACTTTCTGTCTCCGATTGTATTATTATAAAGTTACTTTCATTTATTTTTATTTTGTTATTTTGTTGTCATTTTTTATTGTGTGTACCTTTGATGATTTCTCTTTTGAGCCAAGAGTCTATTGACCATAAACATATATATCTTACCATTCTCGAACCAAGCTTATAAAATTACAATGAGTATGTTTGTTGTAAAAATTACTTTCGGACATCACCTTCATCTGTATAATTAACCTATATAGTATAGTACTATTTTCCGATAAATATTTAAATTTTTTTAATAATGGTGTCCAAACTAAATTTAGTTCGCTTACATAATTGGTGTGACGCTATTAGTATATAACAAAGTTTTCAATAATAATATGGAGCATGAACTAAAGAGGAAAGCTTGGAACCAATATGATGTAAAACGTATGTTTGGGCTCGAGAATGAGCCAATTAAAACATGAAATTTATTGGGTCAAACCACACAATATTATTAGAAAAAAATTACCTACACAAACGTTCCTACGATATTTACTAACTCATCTCTATAGTTTAAAATAATTACATATTGTCTCACTAATTAATAAGTTTATAGCAAATTTTAAGTTATACACCTATATATATATATATATTGTTGCTATCAAATACATTCTGAATACAGATACATAGAGAGAGAGGGGCGAGTGAGATAGGAGGGAAGTGAGTGAGAGGGTATGTGTATACCAAATACATATGAATCACACTGGATACATATATCTGAAATACCAGATACATCATGACATACATATACACTTGGATACATATATTTGACATGTCCAACTACGTATATCTGGGGACAAAATCTGGCGCGTCCAACAACATATATTTAGCGACCATAATACACAAATTGTAATTTCGAAAACTCACCGAAGAGTGAGATTTGCGTTATTTTCTCATATTATAAAGGGTCATTTAGCTGAAAGTATTGGAAAAACTAATATATA
>JAJOOR010015420.1:0-10438 GCA_036250505.1 Solanum acaule
GGAGTTTAACATACCAAAGAACTTCTATCAGGCAAAGCGTTTGGTGTCCAAGTTAGGATTGACGTATGATAGAATTCATTGTTGTGTTAATGGCTGCATGTTGTTTTACAAGACTGATAGTGAATTAGAAAATTGTAAGTTTTGTGGACATGCTCGTTATAAGAGGACTCCGGCTGGAAAGATGGTCCCAGTTCAGGCGATGCATTATCTTCCTCTCATTCCTAGGTTAAAAAAGTTGTATGCATCGATGAGGTCTGCCCCCACATATGAGATGTCATCGTGAATATAGAAGGCCGCCGGGTGTCTTGTCTCATCCATCTGATGGTGAAGCATGGAAGCATTTTGATAATATATATCTTGATTTTTCTAGTGAATCAAGAAATGTTAGATTGGGGTTGTGTTCAGATGGCTTCACACCATTCTCTAATAATGCTTCTCCTTATTCATGCTGGCCAGTATTTCTTACTCCGTATAATAATCCTCTTGAAATGTGCATGACCAGTCCCTACATCTTTCTAAGTTGTATTATTCAAGGTCCCCGTAATCTATAAAGTTTAATTGATGTCTATCTACAACCATTGATAGATGAGCTCAAACAATTGTGGTTTGAAGGCGTTTTGACTTATGATATATCAACTAAGAAGAATTTCGTTATGCATGCTTTTTTAATGTGGACTATTGATGATTTTCCTGCATATGGGATGTGGTCTGGTTGGATGACAGCTGGAAAGCTAGCATGTCCGTATTGAATGGAAAATAGTAAGGCAGTCACTTTAAAGCATGACAGAAAAAATATATGGTTTGATTGTCATCGCCAGTTCTTGCCAATGGACCATGAGTTTAGAAAGATGAAAAATGCATTTAGGAAAAATAAGGTTGAAAGTGACCTCCTACCTCTATTACTCACAGGGCATCAAATTTGGGAGAGAGTTTCTCAATTACCTAAAGTTACAGAAGCTTCACCTTCTAGACTTCCTGGATATGGTGTTGAACATAATTGGACCAAACAAAGCATATTTTGGGAGTTGCCGTATTAGAAGGATAATCTGCTATGACATAATCTTGATGTGATGTACATTGAAAAATATTACTTTGACAATTTGTTTAACACAGTGATGGATGTTAAGGGTAAGACAAAAGACAATCCAAAAGCTAGAATGGACATAAAGGAATATTGTAGGAGAAAAGAGTATGGCTGCAGGAATTACAGAATGGTAAAATAGTTAAGCCCAAAGCCAACTTTTCATTCACATTGGATGAGAAATGTGAAATTATTGAGTGGGTTAAAAATTTGAGGATGCCGGAGGGCTATGCTTCAAATTTAGAAAAGCGAGCAGCTATGAATGAAGGAAAATTGATAGGTATGAAAAGTCATGATTGTCATGTGTTCATGAAAACTTTAATTCCTATCGCTTTTAGCCATCTACCCAAAAGGATATGAAAACCAATCACAGAGATAAGTCTTTTAAAAGATTTGTGTTCTGGAAAGTTGTTGGAGAGTAGTTTAGACAGGATGGAGGAAAATATTCTTGTTACTACTACTAAGTTGGAGAAGATATTTCCATGTGGTTTCTTTGATGTGATGGAGCATCTTTCAATTCATCTTGTACAAGAGGCCAGCCTCGGAGGTCCGGTTCAAACAAGATGGATGTATTCATTTGAAATATTCACTAAGTTATATATATTCGCCAAGTCTTTTATATATTAACATATATATACATATATACATGCAGAAAAATTGGCAGTTCGAAGCAAATGATTAAGTAAAGGGGAAGGATCGAAGGATCATTTGTTCAAGGTCATATTGGGAGAGAAACTGGTGATTTTTATTCTTATTACTTTGGTGATGATGTGTCATGTAGGAGAAACAGGCCCAATCGCAATGATGAAGGCGATATTGATCCTTTATTTCCACCGATATCAATTTTTAATCAAAATGGTCGAGGATTTAAAAAGCATGAAAAGCGAGGCTTCACTGATATGGAAATGCAATTAGCTGTGATACACATTTTGCTTAATTGTCCAGAGATTCAACCATATGTCAAGTACGTGTTAAAAATATGTTATTAAATTACATACTAATAAGTGATCATTAACTAACGGAATACTTGAATGTAAAATGATCAGCTTGTTCGTAAACACATGGGGTAATGAAGCCATCTATACAGAATTTTTCAAATGGTTGAGGAACTATGTAAGTGTACAATTACTAAGTATTTAATAATATATTCATGTTATACTAAATTATATTACTTGAAATAACAATCACGTAGGTTTACGATGAATACTCAAGTGTCCAACATTTGCAATCAGTGAAAGAAGTAGCACTTGGACCTGAATCTCAAGTACTGACAATGAATAAGTATTGTGTCAATGGTTTTAAGTTTCAAACTGAAGAAGTTTCTAGGAACAAGAAAACTAGTTGTGTCTACATACAAGGTGATGTTGATGGTACTAGTCAAACTATTGAATATTATGGTGTCATTCAAGAGATTATTGGAGTGAAGTATTCAGGTTTGGCCTAAGAAGAAGATTGTATTGTTTCGGTGTGAGTGGTTTGACCCATCACATAGAAGCACAAAAGTGGACCATCAACATAATATAATTGAAGTTAAGCACACCAGGAAATACAGAAGTTATGGTTCTTTTATTATTGCACAAAATGCTAAACAAGTATATTACGCTTCATATCCATTGCGTAGAGACAAAGCTGATTGGTGGGTTGTTATAAAAAGTAAGCATGTGGGAAGAATTGAAATTGACAATGTCTTAGATGTGACGTATCAAAATGATGTTGCAATTGTTCAACAACAAGTTGATGTTGAATTGGAAACCACACTACAACATCCTCAACACATATTAGAAGAAGTATCTAATGATGAGATACTGAATAAGGAAGAAATATTCGAGAATGAGGAAAATGAATCATTTGATGATAAAGAATGGAACGATAATGAAAATGAAAACAATTGAGGATGAAGAATGGGAGAATGATGGAATTGAAACAAGCGAGAAGGAATAGTGTAGAATGACAGCTAGCTAGTATATATATGTAGTGTATTTTGCTAATTTTATTGAATTTATGATTTTTATATATATTATACATGTAAATTTGCATACAGATGTCATCAAGCGGTGAAAGTGATAGACATCGCGAGCATCTTGGAGTTAGCCAGACTAAACAGGCTAAAAAGAAGAAGTCTAGGAGACCTATAGATCCTGAGGATATTGCAGGATCTATTTCTTCTGCGCCAGAGCGCATCATCCATGATACTCATATACTTGTTGTTCCGTTTGGTACGGCGAATCCTCGACAATATTATCCTAATTACTGTCAACTAGTAGGTGATTCCTCTACTTAACAGGCAGTGCCTTCAGTACGCTACGAGGACCTACCTTTACATGCTATTCGTCGAGGACGACCCTTATCGACAGGTACTCCATCTCCCACAGGTGCATCTCCTCAGTTATCTACCATGAGGATTAGAGATTTTAGTAGCGAGCAGTCAGATATTATGGCCGGTACGCCTCCATTAACTCAGCGTTATGTGCATCCTGATGTATCACCCTCATTTACAACTATACCTAGTGCTACTCCAGATGAGATGCTTCCTCTAGTTCTTGGCCAGAAGGACAGACTTGGTAGAGTCAAGATTGAGCTGGATGGATCATCGTAAGTTTCTTTTGTTATCTATTTGTTAGTTTATTTTATTTATTTCTTATACTTTAATATATTATTCATGAACTAACATATTTATTATTTTTTTGTAGGTGGCATCTGACAAAGGATGCTGGCCGGGCTTTAAAAGACTGTGTTAGGAGACTATATACACAGGCTTATCACTCTTGGGGTGAGATCCCAAACAGTATACGCCAGACGATGTTTAATAACTTTAAGGTATATATTTGTTAGTTAAGTTTAGTGTACTTTACCTTTTTTCACTATCGATCTAATTAACGTTATTCAATTTTTTTAATTCAGACTATGTGTACTTGGGAGCCGAGGCATAATCATATCCTTTCGGCCACATTTGAGAGGAAGGCATCCGCCAAACTGTCTGCCTGGCTAAAGAAAGTTCAGGATAGTGCTGAACGTCTGGATTGGATGTTGCCGCATGTTTTTGATGATCTGGGTCGGTATTGGAACACAAACAAGTTTAAGGCAATATCAGACCAAGCCAAAAAGGCTAGAGGCAGTCTTAAGGGTGGCTCGTTGCACACTGGAGGTGCAAAGTCTATTGGAACAATTGCAAGAGAGATGGTAATTAGTTCTAATTCAAACTTTTAAATAAATAATTAGTTGATTCATATATATCGTTATAAATTTCAGTTTTTTATTTATAGGAAAAAGAATTGGGCGCACTCCCATTGCACCAGAGGTTTTCTAGAAGACTCATGTCAGAAAGAAAGAAAATGAGTCGGATCCGGATGTGTGGGTGGAGGAAAGAGTAGAACAAACTTTTGTAAGTTATTTAATATGAATAATATATATTAATTGTGAATATATTTATGATATGTATATATTGATGTCAATTTTTATATTTAATATGCAGAATGAATTTCAGCATTACGTCGCTGAGAATCTAGATAGTTCGATCGAAATGACACCTGAACTTTCCACCCAGATCTGGAAAGAAAAAGTGGTAGGGGGGACACACAAAGGTAGAGTCTATGGTCTAGGCTCTCGAAACAATGTAAGACGACTCCAGTCAGGCTTAGAAGGAATGGATCGTCAAGTTAAGATGAGGCACTTGACAGTGTTCAGATTGCTATTATGTCCGATCAAATAGCTAAACTTACAGCGGCACTGGCAGAGTTGGAGCAGAGAAGAGTAGCTGAACAAGAAAGCATGAGCAAGACCGTTCAGCAAATCCAAAAACAAGTGATGAACCTCGCTCGTGGAACTACTACTTTGTCTCCCGAGGAAAGCGACGACTACAGTACTGATAGTGAGAATGATTGTGTAGGACCCACTCCCTAGTTTACATCGGTGAACTTTTATGAATTTTTTGTAATTTTGAAACAAATTTTGAACCAAATTTTGAAAGACTTTATAAGTCTTTAAATTTTGATTTAGATACTTTCGAATGTTATTTTAAGTTTCTTGTTTTATGTTTTGTGTAGATTGTTTATAATTGTGTGTTTGATTGGGCTGAATAGTATAGATCAATTGAATTGAATTGCAGGTGGGCAGTAGAAACTGGCATTTTCTACTATCAAAAAAATTGCAGAAAAAGCGACAGACAACATGGTTTTGTCCGTCACTTTTCTGGGTTTTAATTTTTTTAAAAACCCAGAAAAACGACGGACAGGGTCCTTTTGTCCGTTGCTTTTCTGGATTTGCATAAAAAATAATTTCCAGAATAGCGACGGACAGGGTCCTTTTGTCCATCGCTTTTATGGGATTTTCAAAAATTGAATTTCTTCAAAAGCAACGGACTGCGTCGCCTTTTAGAATTTTTTTTTAAAAAAATTAAAATATAGCGACGGAGTCCGTCGCTTTTGGAAAAGCGTCGAGCCAAAAAGCGACGGACATAATTGCGTCGCATTTCCGTCGCTTTTGGCCAAAAAAGCGACGGACTACGACCCTTTTGTCCGTCTCTTTTTGGCAGTTTTTTAGTAGTGACAGTGAAGGGATTAAAAGCTTCCTAGGACATGCTGGATTTTATAGGAGGTTCAGCAAGGCCTATGTGCAGCTTGTTAGAGAAATTGGGTGATTCTAAGCGTAAGTTCCTGTGGGTACAATACCCGGCTCTTAAAAAGAGCCACTTTAATACTTGAATGACCACATGCACTTGCGTGTGCGATTTGAACGCAATACAAATCCAAGTAGATACACGTCTTCGACTATATTACGTACATAATATTTTATCAAACAAACATTTAGTCGGCAAAAACGCGTACATGCATTGGCTGCTAATTAATTGTCTAATTTATTCAGTTGAACTTTTCTGACTACAAACAACATCATGATTCATGCAAATTAATTAGTGGACCTATACCATGAATTAGTGTTCTTGAAACCCTACCACGTATTGGAAAAAACATGATTAAACATGTTATTTAGGAAAGGTCTAAACATCACGTGGATTAGTTTTAACTAATGCTAGCCAAACGAGTCCATGTTTGGTAACACGTTCAAATCGCTTATATTTTAGTGATATTTTAAGTAGGTAAAATTTGAACTTCAATCCGTAGAAATATGGATATTCATGGATAAAATATGAATAAGCCTAATGGATTATGCCGATTGCCGTGAAACATACTCTAGAACAAACTGTATATACTCGACAAAAAGCATGTACTCGATAATTTAACGTATCAATACAATCCTTGATTTATCTTATTCTTTTCTTGAGAATTCTACAAGAACATCCAATCAACTTTGTTCATTGTAACTAATTCAGTAAATTTGAAACCTTAGCTTAAAATCGGAGTGGCGAAAATTAATTTGTCATGATCCAATAATTCAACTCCTCTTGCGTACGTAGTATGAATATCTTTACAACAAGTTGGAGCCCTAAAATTAAATATATGAGGCATGGTAGAAGTTCACAAATTCTAGTACAAAAGATGCACTTTTTAACAAACACTTGATATATACTCCCACTTGCTACCAATAATTTGAAATAATAGAGAAACTCTGGTCCCCAAAAACAAACTCACAGAAACCGTTTAAGTTCGTTTAATAGTGGCCGACATGGCTCTTCGATGCCGGGTGGTGTGTGTGCCTTTCATCAACAATGTGGGAGACTTATGAATTTCCACTAAGAAATTTAAAAATTAAAAATATAATACTTAGTGATTTGAATTTGAAATTATTTTGAATTCCCTAAACCACATCTTTGGTTCAAATCAAATTTCAAAGGGAAGAATTCCAAAGATATTAACGACAAAACAAGATTTCAGTGATTCCGTCTGCTATTTATTTTTTATTCACATTCAATTCCAACAAACAGAATAGAATTTTTTTGATATAGTCAATCTCTACTCTTGTATTTAGGAACACCCTAACAGAGCCCTAGATCCACCCAACAACACAATCGTGAATATGATTAGTAGCGGAGCTAGTAATTTGACGAAGAATGTGTAAATTAAATTCACACTAATATTCATCAAATTTAACTTCTATACACCATATAATTTTCTGACGAAGGGTGTACATTGAACTATCCTTCGTCTAAGGTGTCTCTGCCCTTGATTATGATAGAGCTCTTCCACTGATAGAGTCAAAACATAGATTGACATAGATAACAAGAGTTGGAATCCAACCGTGTCTTTAAGTTAGATGTACTTCAAAATTTTAAGCTTTGTCCACTTGTGTATATAAAATCTAAAGTGAAGTATATAACTAAATACACTATGTGCATATGGTTTTTCCTTATCGGCAATCAATAATGTTCATAATGGGACCTCCTCCTTATATGCACATCACATGCGTTAAAGCTCAGGTTTGATCAGTGTACTTTCCCGATAAAGCTAATGTTTAGATATTTTGTTTCAAATACTGTTTTATATATATAAAAATAAAATAAAACAGATAATAAAAAAGCGATCGACCATTGGATATTTCTTCTTATTAAGAAACCCGTTATGTTATAAAAGTAATTAATACGTATATTATCCAGGATTCACATCTTCTACCAGCACTGAAATATCTTTCTTTTTTTAATAGTTTGGATTGACTTTTAAGCTAAAAGGTAAAAGTTGTAAGTTGAGAATATCCAACTTTAAGCTTTTATCTTATTTTGAATATTTTGGGTCTAAAATAAGAATATAAAAGCATTTTTTTTTATCTTTTCCAAACATTATAAGAACTAAAAAAAGACCTCAAAAGCGTCAAAATAAGTCAATTCAAACACTCATTTTCTCGTAAATTTGTTTAGAAAACATTTCCCTTCGTACCAAACACATCCACATGCCGGTATTTACCATTGGATAGTTGCACAAGTTCCTAATGATCTAAATTTAAATCATTGTAATCCGGATCTAACCATAACGTTTTCTCTAGCCCAAGGAAAAACTGAGATTCTTATACCTCTCTTCCTGAAATTAGAGTAATATACAATTGATTATGCCTTTCTAATGTGTGCAAAAAAAATTTTACTCTATTTTCTCAACATTGCTTTAACTACGATATAGAAATGGAACTTGTTTTGTATACCATTAAATGGAACAGTACAAGCTCATCCCCACCCCCACTTGAGAGTTTCTGCTATAAATGCAGAACCCTTCATTCCCATTTTCATCACACTCAACTAGCTTTAGTTATTGAGAAACAAAACAAACAAAAAGCTTAGAGAAAGAGAGAAATGGAAGGTTCTTGTAATTACAATTTTCTCACTGTCTTTCTTATTTTATTAGCCTTCACTACTTCAACTTCAGCAGCAAGGCCAGCAACTGGACATACAAATACAGAGTTTATACGAACATCATGTAAGTCAACAACTTATCCTAACCTATGTTTCAGTTCATTATCAAGCCGTTCAAGTGCTATTGGAGTTTCTCCACAACTTCTAGCACATGAATCCCTCTCCGTTAGCCTCGAAACAGCCCAATCAACATCCGCCATGATGATCAAGGTGGCACACAGTCAAGGCATGACGCCTAGAGTGGTAGGCGCCATGCAAGACTGTGTGGAGGAATTAAGTGACACAGTAAGTGAACTCAGAAAATCTTTAGGAGAAATGAAGCAATTAAGGGGAAGAGATTTTGACATGAAAATGAGTGATATTCAAACATGGGTGAGTGCAGCCTTAACCAACGAAGACACCTGCACGGAAGGGTTCGCCGGAAAAGCGATGAACGGAAAACTTAAGACAGTTGTGAGGGGGAAGATTGTTGAAGTTGCACATATGACAAGCAATGCTTTGGCTTTGATCAACACCCTTGATGCCCTTCATGGCTAATTAAAGTAATTAATTAAAACGACAATTAAGTATATGTATTAATTAATCTTCTTTTAGAAAGAGTGTACTGAATTCATGCTTAATTAATTAGTTGATTGCTGTAATATAATAGATAAGATATCTGTTTGTGATGAATTTCTTAAATAAAATTGTTCCGTATGCATTTGTGTTCCTCCAATTTACTTAATGATACACGGTGCATCAAGACTACTTTCTTTGAAGATATATTCCTCCCCATGCTTTACTTTATATGATATAATTACCACTAGTTCATTTCAATTTGAATATTTTAGTGTGACTAGGGGTGTAATTTAAGAAAATAGGAAAAACTTTTGTGTTATGTGATTGATAAAATAATGTCTTATAATATCTTATAATAGTAAACAAATCAGGTAAAATATTGAAATTAAAAAGTTATCATCATTTATATTTATAGTATAAATTTTATACTACTTTAAAAATTAGAATTTCCTAACTTAAATATTAAATTATTACAATACCCCCAACTAAAACACTTAATTTAGCATATTTTCTATATTTATATTTATTTATTTATTATATTAAAAGCAGACATCTGTTCACATTGAAGGGTTGTGACTTTTCCGAAGGGTTGTGATTTTTCCAA
Source organism: Solanum acaule (assembly GCA_036250505.1). NCBI lineage: Eukaryota > Viridiplantae > Streptophyta > Magnoliopsida > Solanales > Solanaceae > Solanum > Solanum acaule. Next base: position 9,535 of record JAJOOR010015420.1, read on the forward strand.
GGAGTTCTAACTTTTTTGAGGAGTTGTGTAACACCCCGGAAATTTTTTGAGCTAAGACTTGAACCATCCTTCGTTGTGAGTAGAATTTTACCGAGGAATTAAAATTTCTTAAGTGTTAAGTTCACTAGATGTAGCACCTTGAGTTTGAAAAAGAACTAAATTGGAAATAGCTAAATCTGAAATTTTGAAAGTTATGCTTAAGTATGAGTTTTGGATCGACTTCAAACGACCATAACTCCTAGCTCAAGATGAGTAAGGTGTGTTACCAGATACCGTAGCGAATATATTTGAATTATCTTTCCAACGCCGCCGAGTTTGCTAAGTTTTGAGGTCGGATGAGTGAGATATGGCCTTTTGAAGTTAGGCTGTCCAGTTAAGGAAAGTTAGCCGGAAGTAGTAAGGGGTAGTTTGGTCTTTTCCTTACCAAATCAGATTTAATTCGTTTTTAGTAATATTTTAAGGGTCTAATCCTATTAGGTTCAGTTTTATAATCCTAGTTTATGCCTAGGGTTTTAGTTTAGAGTTCAAGAAGAGAAAACAAGAAGAGAAAAGAGGAGAAAAGAGGAGAGGATCAAGCGTTCATCGAAGTTCTTGAGAATTGTTGCGGATTGTCGCCATGGGTTTGATCCCTAAGAGGTATGTAAGCTTCCATAGTGTTGGGTTTGTTCACCCACACGCCAAACATGTTATTTTCAGCGCAAATCTCATTCTTGAAGTTGAAAGATTAGAGTTCTTGATGAGTTCTTGATAGGTGTTCTTGAAGTTCTTTCTATATCTTATTGTGTTGGGTTTTGGATGATTTCTTTAGATCAAAGTGAGTGTTTTAAGGGATGTATTGAGTAGATTAGAGTGTACTTATGTTAAGTAATTGATTCTAAGTGATTGGGGAAGAAACCGTTCGATT
>JAJOOR010015421.1:0-11051 GCA_036250505.1 Solanum acaule
GTTTAAAAACATATTTCTTCTGTGATTTGAGATTAGTGCTCAAAAACTTAGCTCAAAGGCTATCTTGGAATCAAAGTTTCCCCTCTTGCTTCATTTAGAAAGCGATTTCTCTTTTCTGAAAACTAGCCCGAAGGCTTTTTTGAAATCTCAGTTTCCGTTCTTATTTAAATGTGAAAACATTTTAAATCTCTTTGGGAATACTTAGTCCCCATATACTTTTTGAAGAAAAGAACTTCAACTTTACCCTTTACTGAACTCAAAACTTAAGTCTTAAAACAAAGTTAAAACGTTTGTAAAAGACTTCTTAAAATATGGTTCATGCCGAATTATGGACATGAATGACTCAATGCAAGGTTTTCAATAACCATAGATAGACTCAAATACTTGGAACTCAAGAACTTCAATGATACTACTCATTTCAAGAATGCTCAACTTAGAGTTCATGCAGAATTATGAGCATGAACTACTCAACTCAAAGACTCAAAGATAGTTCTCATCTCAAGATTGTTCGACTTATAATATTAATGCAGAATTATGAGCATGAAATATTCAAATCAAGGACTCAAAGATACTTCTCAAAAGGGATAAGGAACTCAATACTTAAAGGCTTAGAACTTGAAGATACCACTTTTCTGAAAGATGCTCAACTTACAAAGTTCATGCAAAATTATAGGCATTAAACAACTCGATTCGATGGTCTACATAACTATATGGAACTCATGTATACGACTCTTCTTATTCTCTGACTTACTTCCTCAAAACTTAGTTTAAATTGATAGTTGATCTCAAAGGATTCACAATTGAACTCAAAGGCTTTCTTGAATTCTACTCTTAACTCTCTCTTGAATGTGAATTATGAATTCATGAGTTATGGTTTATGATAAGAAAGATCTTATGATGACAAGGTAGACTCATGAATACATTATTCTCACTCTCATACTCACTTGCTCGAGTCTTGAAACAAGTTATTAGAATTTGTAAAATACTCCTCAAAAAGACTCAAAGGGACTTTCTCAAAATGTCCGAAAGAACTCTCAAAACTTGACTCTTAACTCTACCTTGAATGTGATTTATGAATTCAAGGTTGTGATTTGTGATATGAATGATCTCGTGATGTTTAGGAATGATTTTAGATAACTAAACATGAGAAAATACTGAAAGTCAATATCTGAAGGTGGGTTCGCGACGCGGAGAAGCATTTAAATTTTGGTTTCAAAAATGGCTTTTGAGGCAGAACACTCTGTGTCAGCTCAGCGACGTGAAACAAAAATTCCCAAATCTGAGAAGTGGTTGTGCGACGCGGAGGTGGTTCCAAATTTTGACCAACGAAATTTCTTCTTCGTTTCCTAACCCCAATTCGCCTAACTTCGATTCTTTTTCTCAATCTCTCTTTAGATTTAAATACCCAGCACAAGAACACAAGAATCTAACTCTAACAACTCTATAAATCAACACAATAACCTCAAGAACTCCTCAATCTCAGCCCAATTCAAGAACGAAAGCAATTTCATGAATACATAACAAGAACATCAAATCTTCAACTTTCTAGAATGAATTTAACGCTGAAATTAACATGATATGTGTGTGGGTGAACAAACCCAACACTATGGAAGCTTACATACCTGAAAGAATTATCCTCTTGAAGTAACTTGAAGGAAAAACTTTGAAAGATGAACCCTAGCCTTAGCGTTCTCTTGAATCCCTTGAGCGTAGAATTTTTGGAGCGGATGAGAGGGTTTGATTTAAGAAAACTGATTTTCTACAGGTTTAGGGGAATTTAGATGACCTCCTAAGGGTTTTTAGGACTAAAATACCCCTAAAGAAATAATTAAAATGAACTGGGAGTCAGAAAGGTCTTTCACCAGGCAGTGAGGTTCGTGTTGACTCTGCGTCGAGGAGCTGCTGCCAGGTTTGCGTGACGTTAGAAAATTCATCATAACTTTTTACTCAGAGCTCGGAATTGAGCAAACTCGTTGGCGTTGGAAAGAGGACTCAAAGGGCTTTAATTTCTATGTGGAAGATCACCTAACTCTTCTTGTACTAGGAGTTATGGTCGTTTGAAGTTGACCTAAAACTTAAGAAAAACTTAGGAATGACTTGAATGAACTCTCTTCTTCTTGGAACTCAAGGTGCTACATATACTGACCTTATACTCTATAAATTTTGAATTCCTTGCAAAAGTCTCACTCACAACAAAAAACGGTTTGAGTCTTAGCTCAAAAAATTTCTAGGGTGTTACAGCTAACATCATGAATCTGGAGGAGAGGTGTCTCATAGTAGCAGGTCCATATTGAAGAGGTCTCGCAAAAGTGGAAGCACCAGCTATAGAAGTTATCTCGGTGAACTAGCCAAAATCATGGTCCACCACATCAATCTTTCTCTTTTTGTTCCTGTTATCCTATCCACCTTTTTTCTTCAGGGAATGAATCTCTTTACCTGGTTTGTTCTCCTCATCAGTAGGGTGTTTTGCCACCCTCAACATTGTAGCTGGAAAATTAAATTAGAAAAATTGTTAAATTAAAAAAACTATTGATTCGGGATGAAAAATTAAATTAGAAAAATTGTTAATTCGGTATTGAAATAGTATACTTATCAATAACATGTTTTTAGATGTTATATTACTTAAAAAAATAATTAAAAATATTAGAGACTTAATTAATAGTCTTATATAATATAAATAATATTAAAATAAATTTAAATTAAATATTAAAGTGACAATTTTTTTTAAAAAAATAGAAAAATTATTAATTCAGGTGGAAGTAATAACTTGTCAATAATATATTTTTACATGTTACAAAATAATTACAAATAAATAATATAATAAAATAATAAAAAATGAAATGGTAAATGTTTTGTTATTGTAGCAAATTTCCCCCAAATATATGCCCCTCCGCCATAGTAGTCTACATAGCAGAGCAGTGTGAGCATGGAAATTGAAGAGACTATTATTGAAGTGGAAATGGAAGATGAAGCCATCCCAGCGCCGATTCCGAAGGAGCCGCCGAAGATTCTGCGGCTGGAGGAATGTGTGGTGAACAGAATAGCGGCTGGCGAAGTCATCCAACGGCCAGTCTCTGCCGTGAAAGAGCTCATTGAGAATAGCCTGGATGCTGATTCCACCTCTATTTCTGTTGTTGTTAAGGATGGCGGTCTTAAACTTATCCAAGTTTCCGACGATGGCCATGGAATCTGTGTACTTTTATTTTTAATTTTAAATATTCCTACTGAAATTGACAAATATTTTGGTACTACACCGTTCCGTTATATATAATATATTTGTTTTGATTATTTTTTTATGTTTTTATTTGTTTATAGTATGAAGATTTGCCAATTTTATGCGAGAGGCATACTACGTCCAAGCTGAGTAAATTTGAAGATTTGCAGTCCATTAGGTCGATGGGATTTAGAGGAGAAGCCTTGGCTAGCATGACATATGTGGGTCACGTCACTGTCACCACCATTACTATGGGCCAGTTGCATGGATACAGGTGATATAATGTGTTGTTTTTCATCCTACAAAATGAAATACCTCATGTTGTATTGTGTTGGGGAGTTACATCATGCATGATAAACATTTTTATTTCATATGGTATGCTTTCGCTTGGATTTTTGTTTGTATATAGGTTGTGCTTTTAGTAATTACATCTTTCTTTCACAAAGTAATTTTTTCCCCGTAATGTGTTCTTTCACAGCAACTTAGTTTGCCTCGGAGTTTTGAGTGTTATTCCCTAGCAGGCTTTTGTTTTTTTTTTAGGTTTCTTCACGTCAGTGGCAAATTTAGCTTGTTAGGTACAGGTTACCAAGTCCACTATTGTCAACATGGAACGTGGATATATATGTGAAAAGTCACTAAATAATATATTCTGGAACCATAAATCAAAAGTACAATAAGTTCAGTGCTAAAAAGTTTAAAGATCGAAACCAACAAGCTTAAATTCTGCATCTGCCTTTGCTTCATGTTCATGTTTATCGAAATAGTCATATTATGATCTTGAGAAAAAGTAAATTGGTCATTTAAAATTTGGATATAATTTTTTTTTTCTTCCTCTTGGAATCTTCCAGGGCAACATATAGAGATGGTTTGATGGTGGATGAGCCAAAGGCTTGTGCTGCTGTCAAGGGTACCCAGATAATGGTATGATTGCAACGTCTTGTTATTTATGATCGTGTTTTACCCTTCATCTTTAAGTCCTCATATATAATTTGATGGACAGTGGGATGTGGGGACACTGAAGGCAACAGAGCTTTTATTTTTTAAAATGGTATATAAGATCTAGCTCAGAAGCATTCTGGCTTCAAGTTTGATAGTTTTTATTTTCTGTGGAAACACTTAGTTTCACTAATTATAATGTCCTTAATTCGGAAGTTCACCAATATTTTCTCTGTTTATGTGTGAAGCTATAATAATTGCTACAAGAACTTTTGCTTGGTTGTTTTCTTCCTCCCAGATTGAAAATTTATTTTATAACATGGCTGCGCGAAGGAAAACCCTTCAGAATTCTGCCGATGACTATCCAAAAATTGTTGACCTTATTAGTAGGTTTGCAATTCATCACACACACGTGAGCTTCTCTTGTAGAAAGGTTAGTTGTTTGACAATATTATGTTCCTTTATTACTTTTAGTACTTACTCTCTTGTATTCAAGCATATGTTTAGAAATACATCACTTTAGAATTTCTTTGCACGCAGCATGGAGCTGGTAGAGCAGATGTTCACACTATTGCTACTTCTTCAAGGCTTGATGCAATTAGATCCGTTTATGGAGTTTCAGTTGCTCGAAATCTGATGAATATCGAAGTTTCTGATACTGGTCCATTAAATTCAGTTTTTAAGATGGATGGTTTCATCTCCAACTCTAATTATATTGCAAAGAAGATAACAATGGTGCTTTTTATAAATGGTATGTAGTAGTATTGGTTTAAGAATATAACATGTGGTCAAGCTGAGACCAAAAGGCTGTTGATGCTATGTCTGTTGCAGCCTTAATAAACACAGCATTACGAGTTACTTGAATCTGGGTCAACTATGGGTAAACTATCCGCTACAGATATATAACTTTCATATGTTGGCCCATTAAATTTGCATGTATTCTCCGTCCAATCTCAAATCTCGAGTTATTGTGATACTAGACTTGGGCATTGCACTTTGTGCTTCCTTTAACATGTTTTCAACTTTATGATCTGATGACAACTGCTGCGCTCAACCACCAAACAAAATTGATCTTTTATGTGTGTGTTAATTTTCAGTAGACATTTAGAACTTCTAAGAAAATAAAGTTTAGAACTATTGTTCTCCTTGGTCACTCCCGTATTTATAAACATAACTTAGATGTTCTGATGCTTTCAACTAGTTTCCTTAATGTAAAACTTCATTACCATCAATTAGTTTACTGTCTTGATTTGGCAATTGTTCTGTTTCATTCTTTCCAGATAGACTCGTTGATTGTGGTGCTTTGAAGAGGGCAATTGAAATAGTCTATACTGCAACATTGCCTAAAGCATCAAAACCTTTCATATACATGTCAATCATTTTGCCGCCCGAGCATGTTGATGTGAATATACACCCAACAAAGAGAGAGGTATTGATGATTCTATACTTACAACTTTCATGAATCTCTATCCTAACAGGTGGGATTGTTTGCAGAATTAAAACTATTGTAGGAAGGAGAATTGAATATTGTTACTTAAGGGGATCTTCGGAACTTAGCCTCCACTTAAATACCTTCGTTGTATGGCATCACCTTTAATCACTTTATTAGATACTTGTTGAACACTTAATACTTCATATCGGCCTTCTTGTTCATAGTGGTTGACTAGTTGAGGAGTTTTCTCCTGACCACTAGGTCAAGGATTCAAGGCTGGTAAACAAAAGAAAATGCTGCATATGAAAAACATTTCTGCATAGAGCTTGGAAAACCTATGATGGTTTGACCATGAGATTGTTGCTCTGTATTTATGGAAATGTGCCAAAAGTTTGACTTGTATTGGTCAAGAACTTGATGAGTCTGTTTGTGCTAATACTTCATAGGTTATCTGTCGGCATTCTTTTCAAGAAACTCTCGTGTTTGTGGAACCTATAAATTAGCCCTGCCTTCTTGCTAACATAAAGATTTCAATGTACATTTGCTTATTCATATTTTTTATAAAACTTGTTTTTGATCACGTGCCTTGCACGTATATCCCTTGTCAATTAGTACAAAAAATTTTCAATTACAAAAATATTATTAAAAACATGTGTAAAGTATAAATCAAAATTCAAAGGAAGATATGTAGCGTATTCTTCAAATATTTGTTTTAGTAAAATAATAAAAATAAGTGTAATAAGGTAAGTTCCATCGCATATCCTCCCGACGTCTAGTGAATATGCCAGGAATGGTTATTCTTGCCCTACTACATCTCTTCAATATTCTCTCGTGACACTATATATCTCTAATTTTCTATAATTTTAAATATCCCTTCTGAAACATCATTTCTTTCAAGCCCTCAAGGCCTAGCTCGAGTGGCAAAAGGTGGAGGATTTGTGGCTTAGGTCGCAGGTTCAAGCCCCACACCATGCAAAGCAATGCCTGGTATTTAAGTGGAGAAGGGTAGAGGGGTGGGCCCATTATCCACCGAGTTTAGAAGGTTGTGATTGGTCTAAAGGGCGGGTCACAAACGGATTTCTCGATTATAAAAAAAAACATCATTTCTTTCAATAAATATCGAACTCTCCTTGTTTTTGCCTTTATTTACATGTCGACCACAAATTAATGCAATAATCTTTATAACAGTATTGTGGACCTTTCTCTTGTTTTAATGATTGTAATTTAAAGCAGTAATAACCTACATGTAACCTGTAGGTTCATGATGTGCATGTATAAGTAAGATTTGGTATATTCTTGTGGTTATTCCAAGAGAAAAGACATAAAGTGATACCTGAAGTTGTCCTGAATTTTCAAAAAAGATGTCTTAACTATGCGGGCGTCCTATTACCCCCTAAACAATCTTGAACTTATTACATCATATTTTGTTTACCTGGCATAGAGAGTGAGCAACCTAAAATAATGAATATAATTTTTTTTACAAGTATTTTATTATAAAATATATTTTCTTGTTTTCTTATTGTTTTAACTTTTTGTCTTGATTATTTTTTCTCTTTCTTTCTTCTTTCTTCTTCAAAAATTCATTGTGAGCTCCATTGAAGCTTCTCACTTTCAATGTCACAATTTTTACCACAACTCGACATTCCTTTTTTTTTTTTTAACTACTATTAGTTTAACTGCCTTCAATTTTAAACCTTTATCCAAAATTTTTTTTTTACATTTCGAACATTTTGATAAGCCCATTAGATTTCAAGATGTTTAGGAGGTATCATTTAATTTTTTTAAATCCAATTTCAAACAAGCTCTTTCAATTATCAGGGAACTCATTGATTCTTTCAAAATTTTAAATTTTCTTAGAAAAATAATTGGTTTTGTTATCAATAACTCAACAAAGTCTAGAAAATAGTATGATTTTTTATTTTAAAAAATCACTTAAAGAAAGGAATTTGACTGAAGAAGAAGAAGAAAAAGAAAAGAAAGAAAATGAGGGAGGGACTCAACTTGACGTGGTGGGGGGGGGGTGAGGTGAGGGTGGGAGGTGACGAAGAAGAAGAAGAAGAAGAAAGAGTGAAATAAAGAAAGAAAATGAAGGGTTGGGTCAGCTTGAAAGTGTGGGTGGAGTATAAAGTGAAATTTAAGATGAAATCAATATCATATCATTTATTTATATAAAAGAGAACCCTAGGCCCGCCTACGTGGCACCACCACAATCAAGAATTTCCTTTTAAATTTATAAATTGTGACTTTTATGAAAGGTTTTGTGACCTTTTTGAAGGGTTGCAACTTTTCCAAAGAGTTGTGACATTTCCGATAAGGCACAATAAGAATTTGTTCACACTACCTTTTTGTCTATAAATAGAGGGATTTCCTCTCATTTTAATTTTAAAACAATGAAAATTCTGAACTTTTTCTTTTGCACAATTAAATATTCGTGTACTTTGCTCCTGTTGAGTGGCCACTCAATGACACCATTGTTTTTGTATCAATACACTTGTGAATAGAATCGTTCAATCATGAGAGGATCTATTCCTTTAAACCTCGGGTACTAGAGGTGAATAATTTCCTTAAGAGGACATTGTGTATTCAATGAACTCAATTTTTCCTTTCTGTTTCATTCTATTGTTATAGATCCTGGTATATTTTCTACCATCATTAATTTATGCTTATGATATTAATTGTTGTTTTTGAGTACATGTTTTAAACTTTGTTGTTTATGTTTTTGTAAAGTTATTGTTATAAGTATTTTTTGTACAAATAAAGATTATTTATTTATTAGAAAATTCAATATCTCATGTTGATTTTCATCTAATTTCCCTAAAATATCAAATAGTAACACTTCCTGGAGGCAAAAGGATAAATTATAAAATCAAATTAAAGATGATTGATTGAAGGATAAATGATAAGATGTTATAATTATCATTTTCCTTTATATTATTAACTAGTAAAAAATTTAATATCATGGAATTTATACTTAAAACCTATCAGTCATTAAAACTAAAACACTATATTATCTTACATACAAGATTACGTAGTAACAAACATTAATAATGTAAAGGAAAATGAAAATTATTACATCATTTATCCTTAATAACATAAGCATAAATTAATGACTGTAAAAATCCATACCAGGATATGTAACATAAGCAAAGGTGTCAGTGAGCCACTCAACAGGAGAAAAGTACACAAATATTTAATTGTGAAGAAGAAGAAGAAGAAGAGGTTCAAAATTTTCGTTGTTTTAAAATGAGAGAAAATCCTTCTATTTATAGACAACAAAGTGTACTGTGAACAAATGTTTATTGTGCCTTATCGAAAATGTTACAACTATTTGAAAAAGTTGCAACCCTTCAGAAAGGTCACAACCTTTCATAAAAGTCATAATTTTTCACAAAAAGGTCACAACCTTTCATAAAAGTCGCAACTTTTCATAAAAGTCGCAACTCTTCATTAAAGTCATAACTTTTCATAAAAGTGACAACTCTTCATTAAAGTCGTAACTTTTCATTAAAGTCACAACTTTTCATAAATTTCACGACTTTTCATGGAAAGGGAAGGCTAGTTTTGTAAATAAAAAAATTAAAAGGGAATTTTGGTTTGTGGTGGCACCACGTAGGCGGGCCGAAGGTTCTCTTTTATATATATAGATGATGTTCGTTACTACGTAATCTTGTATGTAAGACAACATAGTGTTTTAATTTTAATGACCGATAGGTTTTAAGTATTATTTTATAAATTTTGTGATATCAAATTCCTGCGTGAAGCGCGGGTAATTTTACCAGTTTAAGTAATAAAATTAAAATAAGTCAAAAAGTATGTGAGAGAGAGAGAGAGAGAGAGAGAGAGAGAGAGAGAGAGAGGGGAGAGGGAGAGGGAGAGGGAGAGGGAGAGAGAGGGAGGGAGAGGGAGAGGGAGAGGGAGAGGGAGAGGGAGGGAGGGAGAGAGAGGGAGAGAGACTTAAAATGAAAAAAAAATATATTTTAAATTAAACTAACACATGTCATTAAAATCGGAGAATGGTTAAAAAATGATGTAATAATATCAATTCAAAATTGTTTAAGTATGTAATAGGCTCGTATAGTTAAGGTGTCTTTTTGAAAATTCGGGATAGCTTCATGTGTCACTTTATGTCTTTTCTCTTATTTTCTATTCTTAAATAGTCTACATATGAAATCCAAATCCAATGCATCCACAAAGTGTTAAAAATGATTGAATATTTACCAACATAATCTTCCAAAAGTGAAGCTATGTACCACAACAAAAGCATTACCTTGAATCTGAGATTCAACACATACATTTTTTGCATGTCTTTTCCCATTTTAAGTGAATGGTACTCATGCTGCAAAACGAAAAATGAATTGCTTCCACATTAGGCCTTTTCATTAGGGCCATTATCCTCATTCTGCCTCTTTTTTCTATTGCATTTAGTTTAGATCTTTAGTTGTTCCTTATAGTTTTCATGACTAAAATTGGTAACTTGATGGGAGAACTCTCATATTACAAGTAATCTCTACTTGGTTCATCTATATTCACAAAGCAAACTCCTTCCGGAAAGTTGTAACCTCCATTTCTAGGCCCAAGGAATTGGTAATATCTATGGGGGTTGAGATAACTTTTTATGTGTCTTTTCATTCTTTTTAATTCCGACTACTCTCTACTTGGTTTCATGTAGTTTTATCAAAAGTAAAAAGCGCAAAAAAGCTCTAAGGTCTATTGGGGCTTCAATGAAAAAGGCACAAAGGGAGGAAAAATACAAATATATATGCTTAGTCCAAAACTAATACTTATAAGCATGAATGACAAATATATGAATAAATAAATTGAAAAAAAAAACGATAAATTGAAATATCAATTGTTTAGTATCGCCTCTACTCAGGGAAAAGTATGTCTTAGAACCTTGATGATGGCACTGAAGCGCACATTAAGCGAGGTGAAGCGCTAAACATGTTTTTAGCTTCGTTATAGGGCTTAAGCACGCCTTTGAAAACTTTGGTTTCATGCAGTAAATGCAAAGTCATGACAGAGTGGGCATCTTTCAGAATTAGAAAGGTTAAAATGGTCAGGCTAATTTTGTATAATATTGGCTTGAGATGAGTTTAAATGAATTAATATGGTCAATGAGGATTCATATAGCCGACTCCAACTTGTTCAAGATTGAGGCATACTTGTTGTAGAAAGACTAAAAATAAGAAACACCTAATGGTCCAGCCAACATGAAAATCACACAGAAGGTCCAAGAAATGAGAATAACCCTCAGATGAGAAGATATGATCATTAGGAAACGACATTGATTTCGTCAGCAAGTTTAAATTGTAAAATAAAATAGAGAAACACACTATAAGGGCCCCATATTTTTAAATAAAAATAAAAGAAGAGAAAAACAGAACCTATGAAAAACTAAAACACATCGAAAATTGCCTGACAAAGAATGATAATATCAGATAGGGTTTGAGTTCAAGTCTGTCCAGGTGG
>JAJOOR010015422.1:0-14021 GCA_036250505.1 Solanum acaule
GACCACCCCCCCCCCCCAAAAAAAAAAAAAAAAGTTTGAACATCCCATCACAAGCATACTCCTTCCCCACAAAAATACCCTTCTTCACAATTACATATTGATCAGACTCAATAATATGCTTAAAGCTTGCTTTATTAAGAAGAAAACTAGACATAATTTTTTTTCTCATGGAAGGAGTATAGAGTACATCTTTCAAAGTTAATACCCTTCTAGAAGTAAAACACAATTCGACATCTCTCGTTCCAAGCACTTGAGTTGTGTGTGAATCACCAAGCATAATGGTTTTGGGCTCCTCAAAATGAGAATATTTTTTAAACCAATCTTTGTCATAACAAACATGACGGTTTGCACCAAAATCAGCCCATCATCCATCAACACTTTCAACCATATTTATGTCGGTAATCACTGCAACAAAAGGTTCTTCGATAACATTTGTCTGAGAGTTAGGACCACATTTCCGAAATCTGCAAAATCGAGCAATATGCCCACTCTTGCCACAAACAAAGCACGGTCCCTTATCTTGAACTTGTTGATTTTGTGCTTGGTTATTTTCACCACTATTTTTCTTGGGAGGTATACCATTATTTTTCTTGAATTTTTTCTTCTTACGCTTCAAAGAAGTATTTTTTTGAGATTCAGGAGGAGAATTATTTGAATTAATTAAATTTACCTTCGTTGTGATGTTGCTCTCTTCTGTTTGTAAAACTGCATCTTCGCCCCTTGCCTCTTCTTCCATACGGATTTTCATTATCAACATCTCAAGAGAGGTTTCCTTTTATTTGTGGCGCATAGTTTTTTTAAATTCCTTCCAAGAAAGTGGAAGTTTATCTACTATACCACAAACAATAAGGTTGTCTCCAATTTTTACCTCTTCGGACCTAAGCTCTCCAACAATCATTATAAAATCTTGAGCTTGGTCTACCACTGATTTGTTGTCCATCATTTGGAAACAAAAAAAATCTACTAGTCGCATATTTTTTCGCTCCAGCCTCTTCGGTATCATACTTACTCTGCAATGATTTCCAAATTTTCTTTGCACTAGATCGAGTATGTTCTATCATAATAATCATAAAAATTATCAGATAGACAATTAAGAATATAATACCAACACTTATAAGAATCACCATCGTACTTTTCGACTTTCTCTAGATGAGAAACAATTTCATCATCATTCATAGAGGTGATGTCTACTTTATTAGAATTGCTCTCAATTAACACATAAGAAACATTGAGAAGACTTAAGTAGAAAAGTACTTTACCCTTCCATCTCTTGAAATGGTTACCATTGAACCGAAATGGCTTGTTAAGGTCTCCCATCTTGACATCCGCAGATTTTTCAATTGTAGCCATTATTGAATCTCCTTAAAATTGTTAGAGTAAAATTACAAAATAACAGAATTACAAGATTACAATTGAAAATAAAATGAAGAAATAATAATCTCTTCAGGCTGAGGCGCGGATATCTCGCTCTCTTTAAGGAGATCCAAGCCCACTGCAACAAATGTTTTTCACCGGTCCGGCAGTAGTTCTTCTTGACTTGTCCTCTCCAGGATACAACAGTCTAATCACAAAATATAACTCAACAACTCTGGACAAAAGTTGAGTCCAAAGCTCCACAAAAAGAACATCTCCCTTCAACTAATAAAAACTCTTTTTTTTGACTAACTTTTATGCACTCTCTATTTTCTTGTATATAAACCAAATGAAGACCACCACTATTTATAGTTGAGAAAGTCTTACTAAGAATAAATAGGAAGATAATGAGGTAATAAATAGTGAAGATAAATGGTCTAGAGGTTACATATGTTACGAGGAATAATGGGAAATAAAGAGTGAATAAGTAAATGAGATAAAAAGCTACAAGCCATCAACGGCTTGGACCTGAGATGCTGCACCAAAAGTTTGTAACATATGCACTTACTCCAAATGAAGTAATGCAATATAGTAATTGTTTTAACGGTAGCAAACTGAAAAGTCACTAATGGTTGGCAGCAATGGCAACACTAAACTTTAGCAGATTAATATACAAAATATTAATATTAAAATGCTAACAAACCAACACATTCACTATAATACAAATAAATTTATAACAGTCAGCATCTTTTCTTAATATATAAAAAATAGTTAATGGTAAAATTAGTAAAAGAAAAATCAGTTACACATTTTGTCAACCGCATCAATCATAAAATTTCAAATTGAAAAAAACTACTCATGTCAGTTTTATTTTAATTTCATCGGCAAATAGCAAAATTCAAATGCAAAAGCCAAAACAATAATTTACCCCATTTTCAAAGCTTTAGACTAGAATATCAACATCTATTGCTTCAGTGTAGTGTATATATATATATATATATATATGTGGGGGGCCCTTTAGAGATAGGAAAAACATTTGCTTCAGATTGCTAAACACCATTCATGGCATTCTTGCCTTGGCTGCAATCAAAAGGTGGCCTTAGTTCAATTTGACGTGCAAAATAAAATGCCTTTCACATTTGGGATCATCTTGCACATACATATATAAGATAACCATATCTAATCTATGAATATTTATTAATGTACAATAGTTCTTTTTTTATAATTAAACTAATATACGTGTCCCGCGTTGCGCGGATGATTTAAAATGTAATAAGAGTACTTAGTAATATATAATAATAATAATAATAATAATAATAATAATAATAATAATAATAATAATAATAATAATAATAATAATAATAACAACAACAACAATAATAATAATAATTTAAATCATTAAATTATTTATTTTAAGACATTAAAATTAATATAATGAATACACAATTTAATTTTTAAAATATTAAAATATTATTGTAACTGTAATTAGCTACGATATGATTTTTTAATAATTATATTTAAAGTTTTGTAAAATAAATTATTTCCCAATTTTAACATACATATAAAATAGAGCTATAATAATGTTAAGCTTGTGTACATTTTGATGCTTGACTCTCGATTGACATTATGTTTATTTTGTTTTTGTTATTTTAATATATTTTTACTATTTATATATTCATAATATTGTAATACTTTTATACACAACTTTTTCAAACAATATATTACAATATCATCTTATAGATATAATCAACATTTTTTTTAGTTTACAATATATTATGTTAAGATTTAATGATAATTTTAATTTTATCAAAAAATAAAATATGTAATGTTCCTCATGATATGCTTAATATTATAAGAGATTTTTAAAAAAAACATTTTACATATGTGTAATTAAAAACTACAAATACCAAAAATATTGTTTACTGGTTATATTTGAGTCAAATTATTAATGGATAAAATAATTTAATCGTATAAAAAAATTAATATTATATACAAACATGATAGTAGAATTTAATACATATTTTTAGCACATCATTCAACTATCTTATGAAATATATAACTATTATTCTGCTTCTTTACACAATGCACCTCTAATCAAAAAGTTGTAAAATCAAAAACTAACTAAATAACTATGCTTCAAAAAGTTAAAATAATAATGACTCTTCAACACAAAAGTTTCTAGTTACGATTACATTTGAGTATTCATAATATCATAAACAGTATAATAATGATGCAATTCACAAATATATTAACAAAAGTTCCACGTCTTAATGTGCAGATTAATAAGTCATGTGCAACCCTAATAAGATAGACCCTTTAGTATGAAAAAGCAAGTAGTAACTTAACTTATTATTAATCTTTGATTAATGTTACTGTCCTATAAACCTAAGCTTTTTGTCTAAGATTTTGAGATGTGAAAATACAGATGTTTCAACTATATATGGACGTAAATAGAAATTTTACATTAAGAAATATCCCCTTAGGAAGAGAATTTTGTGAATGAGAAACAAACTGTGTTGTTTTAATCATATAATCTGACAGTTTTTTATTTATTAAAAGATAGTTATTTTAAATCTGAACTTGACCGTTATTGTGTGTTCATTTAATTATATTGTGTGTTCATATGATCAAGACTCAAGACTATTACTCTGAATACTTCTTGCTAAAAAAAAATAAGAAAGAAAAGATACATTTCAACATTTATAATATATTTCCTTTAAAAGAACATTTTGTAAAATAAATCACAATATTTATATAGCAATCATCACTATTCAAATTACTTTTTAAGATTTTGAAGAATATTGACTTCTAATGTGATGTATAGATTTTTGCAATAGCAAAATTCTCACTCGATTATAGTTTCAAAATTCTCACAAAACTCTCATGTCAACACAAATAAAAAATGATAGTGAGAAATACCCATAAAAACTCTACCATTAAATTATTTATTTCCTTCTCGCATTGTCAGATCTCCATTTTGTTCATCTTTGAGAGCATTTCTTCGCCTTACATGGAGATTCTTCAATAGATCTACCAGACCAATCGTGAAATACAAACAACATAAACTATAAAGTATAAAAAAATTTGAAAAAAAACAAAATAAATCAAGAGTCTTCATTTCGTGCATCTTTGAGAGCATTTCTTCGCTGAACATGGAGATTCTTCGACAGATCTACCAAAAAGAAGACCAATCCTGAAATACAAACAACATGCACTATAAATAAAGTATAAACAAATTGAAAAAAACAAATAAATCAAGAAGAACTCTGAAATCCTAAACATTCCTTAGATGATTAGTGAACTTGACCGCAATCTAAAACAAATGTTGTTTTGTTTTGGAAAATGGTATTTTAAATTGATAAAGTAATAGAGAGAAATTAAAACTCTTTTAAATAGTAACCCACTATCTTGCGGTTTCTCTAAAAGAAAAACACAATCTAAATTTTTTATATCAATTATTTTTAATTTATATTTCTACTTTTTCTAAAACTAATACACGTGTATTTATTAAAACTGTTTTCATATTTGTTTAAGAAACAATTTTTAAATTGCTTTAAATTTTTGTTTTGTTTTTTGAATTATAGATTATTTTAAATCTTTTAATTTTACGTAAAAAAATACATGATAAAGTTGAGAAGTTGAAGTTAGTTTGAATTCAAAATGTACTTAAATTTGAAAACCTCCTAAAATTATGATAAAATGGGGAACTGTAACCACTTTCAAAACCGCAAGCTTTTATCTTTCTATTTTTTATTTTATAAAAACATTTAAATATAAAATTTTGTATTTAAACTCAAATTAAAATGCAGATAATTTTTTATTATATATAATTTATTAGGTTAAAATCAACTGCAAATTCTAAATTAAACAAAAAAAAAAAAGTCCAAAAACGTGGGTCATGTTCATAAAATTTTGGTGCATTATTCTAAGAAAATGTCAAGTGAATTAATAAGTTATATATATATATATATATGTGTGTGTGTATAAAACTGCAAAAAAATAGTTTTAAAACCGACAACATTTAAGTCATTATACTTCTTGTTTTTATCTTAAAAAATTAATAAACATTATTAGATCTCATCAGAAGAGAAGAAGATATAGGCGAAGGACTAAAGAAGAAAGAGAAGAGCGTAGGGCTCATCGTAAATCTAATAGATTTACCAAGAATAAGTCCAAGAGAATTCTTGATAAGATCAAATGTTATAAATGTGGAAAATTTGGGCATATAGCTCCAAATTGTAAGCTTGAAAAGCTTAAGACTTTAGAACTTGATGAAGATATTCAGGAAAAGAATTATAGTTTTTTATATACTTCTGGTTCCGAATCAGATTATGATGATTCTGAAGCAAGTTATGCAACAGAGGATGATCAACCTGAGTCTTCTAGCAAGGTTCAACAAGATTCGAATGATGCTTGCAAATGTCATGGTGATATTTGTCATTGTGAACATGATGAATTCTACAAGCTACAATCTCAATTCGAAGATATGAACATGTTTACTATTACTGCAGACAATGTCTTAGAACTTCTGAAAGAAGTCACTAATAATACTCTTCGTGAAAAAATCATTCAAATGGCAGCTGGTAAAACTAGTTCTTCACCTAGTATTTCTAATGATAAAAAGGTTAAAGAAGAATTTAATTATTCTGCTCCTTATTCTTTGTCTGAAGTTCATAATAGACTTTCATCTAAACAAACTATGGTAGTCCATGATACTTCTTTTGATGATTTAAAAGCAGAAATTGAACATTTGAAGGAGGAAATTAAATTTCTTAAACAAAATCATATTATTTGTGATCACCGTCTTACTCAGATTGAGTCTGCTAATAGCAAAGGAAAAAATAAGGTTGATGAATCTACTGGTGAAGAAAATACTCTTCCTGAACCTCTAAATATTGATCATAAACAAAATATGTTTGGAATGATGCAAATTGTTACAGCTCATAAATGGTATGTTAAATGTACTATATTAATTGATAATACTTTTTCTATAACTAACATAGCTATGATTGATAGTGGTGTTGATGTGAGCTGCATTCAAGAAGGTCTAGTACCTATTAAATATTTTGAAAAAACAACTCATATGGTAAAATCTGCATCTGGTCTTGCTTTAGATGTAAAGTATAAATTATCTAATACTCGTATTTGCCAGAATAAAGTTTGTATTCCCCACTTGTTTTTCTTGGTAAAAAATCAATTATACCCTCCTATTTTTCTAGGAACTCCGTTTATAAATGCAATTTATCCTTTTACCAATATAAATGCTAAAGGATTCTCTGCTACTTATAAAAATCAAGATATTAGTTATACTTTTATCACTGAGCCTATTTCTCGAGATATTAACGCTTTGATTGAAATGAAACAAAAGCATGTTGATTATTTACAACTTGAGATATTTAGTATGAATATATTCGATACTTTAAAATCTACTAAAGTACAAGAAAAGATTAAGCTCATTTCTGAACAAATGGCCATTGATATTTGTGCTGATCATCCTAATGCTTTTTGAAATCGAAAAAAGCAAATTGTGACTCTTCCATATGAAAATAATTTCTCTGAGGAAAATATTCCTACCAAATCTCGTCCCTGTTAGATGAATACCGAATTGGTCGAATTCTGCAAAAAAGAAATTGACAATTTATTACAAAAGGGTTTGATAAAACCTTCCAAGTCTCCCTGGTCATGTACTGCATTTTATGTTAATAACGCAGCAGAAAAAGAACGTGGTGTTCCCAGGTTAGTTATAAATTATAAACCTTTAAATAAATATTTAAAATGGATTAGGTATCATATTCCAAACAAAAGGGATCTATTAACAAGATTATATATATGATGCTAATATCTTTTTGAAATTTGATTTAAAAGCTGGATATTGGCAAATCTAAATATTTAAATACCATTCTTATAGAATGACATTTAATGTTCCATTTGGACAATACGAATGGAATGTAATGCCTTTTGGGTTAAAAAATGCTCCCTCAGAATTTCAAAAGATAATGAATGATATTTTCAATCCTTATTTGGATTTCATCATAGTTTATATTGATGATATTTTGGTGTATTCAAAGATTCTTGAAATGCATATTAAGCATTTAGACATTTTTAAGAAACTAGTTATTCAAAATGGTTTGGTGATTTCTAAACCTATAATGAGTCTTTTTCAAACGGAAGTTAGATTTTTGGGTCATTTGATTTGTCAAGGAAAAATAACTCCTATTCAGTGATCTATTGAATTCGCGTCTAAATTCCCTGATATTGTTACAGATAGGACACAATTGCAACGGTTTCTGGGAAGTTCAAATTACATTTCCCCCTTCTACAAGAATTTGTCTCGAGATTTAGCCCCGAAGGATCATAAGAAACCTTGGACTAATAGTCTCACGGATCTTGTAAAGATTATTAAATATAGAGTTAAATCTTTACCTTGTCTAGCTCTTGCTAATCCTTCTTGACAAAAGATTGTAGAGACATATTCGTCTAATATTGGTTATGGCGGAATACTGAAACAAATCAATCCGCATGATAAAAATGAATATCTTATTCAATTTCATTCAGGAAAATGGAGCGATGCTCAGAAAAAATATGCGACGGTAGCTCATGAAATGTTAACTATTGTCAAGTGCATATTGAAATTTCAAGATGATTTATATAATAAAAAATTCTTGATAAAAACTGATGCCCTATCAGTTAAATATATGTTTGATAAAGATTTTAAACATGATGTGTCCAAATTAATATTTGCTAGGTGGCAGACACAATTAGCCCCTTTTGATTTCGAAATTCATTATAAGAAGGGAAGTGATAATTCTCTTCCAGACTTCTTATCTAGGGAATATCTTTCTTCATAAACAATGGGTTTTTTAGCTTTCTTTAATGATAAAACTTTGATTACTATTTTAAAGGTAGTTCCTCTTAATAGAGATTTACAGGAACATATATTATGGAGAATTATAGACGGAATGATGATGGATATCGTCGCTGATTACATGATTGAACAAGAGCTTTATGAAAGATTTTATTGTTGTGAAGTTTATAACCTCTTAGATGATTAAAAATATAACCTCTTGAATGATTAAAACTAAATGCTATGTTTGCAGGATGGATCCTCCTTGGGTAACCAAGGCTAGAGGAAAAGGCAGTTGTACTCGCGGAAGGGGAAGATCGTCCCCAAGTTCATCAAGATCATCATATGGATCTTCATCAAATACTCCTATAATACAAAAAAGAGGAATGAGTTTATATGATTTAAACTCAAAGGCGCAAGAAAAAGCCTCGTCATCAATCCATCTGGAAGATATTCCAGAAAATAATCCATTATATGCTCAATTACAAGCATATTTATCACAAAAGCAAAGTAATACTTTTGCTGAAATAACCAAAGAAGAGGTTGATGATTTGAAAACCTACGAAAAGGTGGAATTTCTCTTAGAAAATGTTGATATACATAGAAAAGAAGAACCATGAAAAGTATTCCAAAGGTACTTATTGAATGGACTTTATTTCCCGGGTGAGTCATACAAAACTCGGACTTATTATGAAAATCTTTTGATAAATATAGGTGTTGAATTCCAACACTTTTCGTGATATAATACAAGTGCGAATGTTTATAACTTTTCCAAAATGATTATAAAGCAAATTATTGCCATTGAAGATTGGGGTATTTCCTCAATGACCGAAAGAGAATTTAGCCTTAATAAGGTCACTGTGAAATTTACCTATTGGGATTATATCCAAGCCTTTAATAAAGTTCTTTGTTATAACAATGAGAGACATAAACATACTTGGTTTATCACAGTATGTGCAAAAATATTTGTTAATCCTCTACCAAATTGATTTTTAAATTGGTGGTCATACCACGGGCCAACTATAAAGATATTGCCCGAACCATTTCTAAAGTTATACAGAGAATGGACAAAAGTTTATCCAGACCTCAACAAGTTATACCAGCAAGAACACATCTGCTATTTACAACAAATTGAGCAGATTTATTTCTTCATCGAATTTTCTGTGTCATGGATTCATAAATGGGTTTCAGAAGTAGATTTAACTAAGGAACAAATTCCTTGTTTATACCGGACTTATTATAATAACTTTTGGGACAAGTTGATGAAGAAAGACCCTCAATCAAAGGCAATCTATGGACAAGAATTATTGGACTTAATTTCCAAAACTGACCAGGAATATAAAACAACTCCTCATAAAGGAATCATGGTTGATACTTCTGTGCGTCATATGGCAAGAAAATTTTCTAATCAGGATGAGAAAAATCAAACCGAAATGATTAATAAATATTTAGAAAAAGTAAAGAAAAATCTGTTAAGTAATATAACCCATTACGCAAATTCGGATTCGTCAATACGTAGTGAAACAAGCGATGATATGCATGAAGCTCAAACATATGAAGAAGATGAGCCGGAAGATGCATTGAAGAAAGCCGAAGATTATTTGGCAAAACTAAAAGACAAACTTTAACATATAAGCACTATCAACAGGAGATAAGCACTACAAGACAGTAAAAGGCCCGCACTACTGTAACAACACTATAGCTCAACAGTAAATACACTATTACCAGGACCTAGATAGGGGCCCAGGATCCTGTACAAAGATGATTTATTTTCCTACAAATGACCGATGCTATCACTAATTCTGAATACTCTCATATTAGTCAAAATTCCGATGGAAAAATTTGTATGCAGTTTGATGAAAAAAGTGTTCTTTATAATAGACATTCATTTGCTTCTGATAGAAGACTGGCTATTCAACATATTTCTCCAATAGAACCTTGTTATGGTCCAGCTAGAAATCGCGCTGCTTCTTTACATACTTTATCAACAGTTATATCTGCAGAAAAACAAAATATTAAAATTGATTCTCGATTAAACATTGTTCAAACAAATGATAAATCATCTGATAATTCTGATAAGTATATTCCTTCTGCATCCGAGATGGATTTTAATCTTAATGATGCTTAATGATGAGTGAACATCAAATTGATTTTAGTCCAGGATCACTGGCTAGAAAATATATTGAAAATGAATTTTCAAATGAAAAATGGAACCGATTTAAAACTTGGTTTTTTGACACTTATAGTAAAGAGGATTTAAATAATATTTCTCAAGAATTTTATGAAACTTGTGCTTTACATAATCATATTATGTTCAATAAAGTGTGTGGTTTGGTAACAACAAGGTACTTTCTTTTCTCATTCTTCCTGTTTTTTTTTACTCTTCTTATCTTCTCCGATCTGAGCCGTGACTATGTCCGGCTAAAAATTTATATCTATGCCGGATAACTAACTTCTCTTTTATATAGACCATGAACGGATCTAGGCTTTATTTAAATATAGAGGAATTTTAGTATGGCTTCTCGACTTGGTTCTGAGATTGAGGTACAGTCGGATCTAGTACTACTTTTATTGGCTTTGCCTTTGTGACTCCGTCTGATGAGCCGTGGTTTTTAGCCCGAAAAAGAGTTTGATAAGTAGGGCGCCTCATACTCGGTTAGAACTATCAGACACATGGGCTCAATAAAAGTATGTATTAGCTTCTTGACAAGCCCTTCGCTTGGGTAAAATAATTAAACCATGCAGTCTGATAAACCATGTTAAAATTCTTGTGTATTTTGATTCTTATGTAGTTGGACTATCTCTAAGGATATTGAATTGCTTGATCTATGACTGGGCGGACTACCGCCAGGTCAGTGATTCTATAACGTTAGGTTCAGAGCCTAGGAACTTTCATGGTAAATATATGATTAAAGTGAAATATTTCGGCATAGATATATTCTCTCTTTTATGGATCAAGGAGATATTAAAAGTACTCGATTAGAAGAGGTAGATATACCTCAAAACCTTGATTTGTTAAACAAATGGACTATTTCAAAAGTGAATATAAAAACTATTTATGATTATGGTTGGTTTGATAAGATCTCTAATAAACCGTTGATTAAAACAACTGAGCAATCTTTGGCGTTAAACTCGTCTGAACAAACCATTCATTTATTAAATAAGCGTGATATTGAATTATATAAATCTCAATATAAATTCTTGTATATTAGTATGTTCAAATTGCTTTTAAACCATTAACTCTTAAAGAGTTACCAGAGACTTTTTTAGCTGCTCTACGAGATGCTAGAAATTTAAATTTTTGACAATCTTTGATGGGTTCGATAGAATGTACGGTGGCCTACGGTCCAGTTTATTTTAATGCTCAGCCAAATTTGCAGTTATCTTTGACTAATTCTAATATCTTAGATGCTTTAACTTTAAATGTTAAAACGCATGGTTATAACTATGCGCCTGGATCTGAATTAATTTGCCTGTCTTATAGAATCTATTTTAAATTACTTGCTACTTTGAATCCTAGATGTAAGTTATATGATACATCTGATCAAACTATTTTGGTAGAAACTAATGTCGCCAGATCTAAGGTCACTACCAGAAGGCCTATAAAATGGGAAGAAATTAATTTTCCTACTACTTGGATTCTATTATTATTATTATTATTATTATTAGATAACTTTTTTGGTAATAAGCTTTTAGTTATATATATTTAATTGTTTTTTTAAAACTCAAAATTCTAAGAATCCAACTTGTCTGTTAACATCTAATGTTTTTTTTCATTTAATAAAAAACAAAAAATCTAATTTGTCTTCTAAAACAGTTACTTTTTTCCCTTTAATAAAAAAAATTAAATTAACTCTATTTAATTAATTTAAATTTAAAAATTAAAAATTAGAGATTTTTTGTGGTGCTGACACGTGACACTTTTTTCTCTCCTATTATATATAGATAGATTCATTCCTCATAAAATATTATTAAAAATATTCATTTCTGGTTTCTTTTCTTTTTAAAGTTACTTTATCTAATAATGAATAATAATTAAAATTGAAACTTCATTTATTTTAATTAATAATATAAGTCATATATATATAAGATCATAATAACTTATGATCATTAATTCAGTAATATTCTTTAATCGCATTTTCTTGGTTAACTTTAAGCTCTTTTTATTTGATTTGCTTCTCTACTTATTTACTAGGCATATTATTCCTTTAAAAAGTTAAATTTTAGAGTCAAATTATCTTATACTAGTTAATATTTTTCTTAGAGGACGTGCATAACAAAAATGGCAAGTAAAATAGATGGGAGGAATTTTTTTTTTTCTATTCTTAATATTAATTAGCTATATAAAATAAAATATAGGAGTACTTTCTTGTTAAAAAAAATGAACTTCTTTCTTTTTAATTTTTTTAAAAAAGAATAACTTTTTTTTCTTTTTTGACAACATTTTAATTTTAATTTTCCATATGACATGCTTAAAAGTTGAAATCATAAGATTAAAAAGCATTTTTGATACGTTTAACATAACATTGATTGAGGACCACAAAATTTTATCTTTATTTTTTAATACTAAATCAAGTCAAATTTCAGATCAACGTGAATTAAATAATATTCAATGGAAGGAGCATAAACTAAGTTATCTTTTCCGATCGGAAACGTGGGGTACAATACATACAGCTGTTGATGGGGAGTTTTAA
This sequence comes from Solanum acaule, assembly GCA_036250505.1. Taxonomy (NCBI): domain Eukaryota; kingdom Viridiplantae; phylum Streptophyta; class Magnoliopsida; order Solanales; family Solanaceae; genus Solanum; species Solanum acaule. Next base: position 12,892 of record JAJOOR010015422.1, read on the forward strand.
ATAATATACATCTTCGTTTCAAAAAGATTGATCTGATTTGACTTGACATAAAGTTTAAGAAGTTAAAGAAGACTTTTGAATCTTGTAGTCATAAATTAAAGTTATGTCAAATGTACAAAATTACCCTTAATCTTGTGGTCTTAAACATGCCACACGTGGAAAGCAAAAAGTAAAATATTACCAAAAAAAAAAGAGGTCATTTTTTTGAAACTGACTAAAAAGGAAAGGAAGTCATTCTTTGGGAAACGGAAGGAGTATGTATTTATTTGTTTAATCAACAATTATTTATATCATTGAAGTCACCATCTCCTTCCTCCATATTTTTCTCAGTTCCATTTCTCTGAACACAAAAGCATCAAATTAAGCAATCTTCTCAATAACCCCAGCAAGGTCAGATTTCTAAATTGTTTTATTTTTTTCCATACATTTTACTCTATTTTCTTCACATCATTACTATTCTTTAATCAGTTTTTTCTTGGTTATTTTTAACCTTTTTTTTATTTTATTTGCTTCTCTACTTATTTACTAGGCAATTTGTTCCATTCAGAAGTTAAATTCTAGTGTTGTTAAACTAAATTAGAAATTACAAATCATAACAATATATATATATATATATATACACACACACATCTATAAATACTGTTTATATAATATATACCACATTTCATCATCATCTTGTGCCACAGAATCAGTTGTGATTTTTTTTTTTCAATCTCGACCAAACTCAAAACTCCTCTTAAACGGTTCTGTTGAATGTTATCATCTAGCCATTGTAGAGCAGTTTACAGAAAGAGGGAAGAAGAAAGAGGAATATAACAGTGAATTGATTTAACCGACTTAGTCCATCATACACTATGAGTCACTATTTATATACAATGTCTAACTAATCAGCAGTAATTAAACAACCTCTAACTGACTTAACAAACTAACTAACCAGCTAATTATTTACAATATTTATTTTAACACTCCCCCTCAAGTTGGGTGATGGAATATGTCCAGCATTCCCAACTTGAACAACATATCAGTATGTAATTGTTTTCCAAGTGCTTTGGTGAAGATATCTGCCATCTGCTCCTTGCTTGCTATATATTTTGTCTTGATCAGGCCTTCTTGTAACCTTTCTCTAATAA